>JAFELO010010712.1:513478-575801 GCA_017140195.1 Eumaeus atala | reverse complement strand
TGTATCTAAGCATATTTTTTTGCATTGTCAACCTTACGCGCATGATTTTAATTCGTTTTAACAATTTAACAATGCAGATTTTATTTGAAAGAAACACATAATGTTAACTTTTTTTAATTCAACATGTTTATTTTTCGTAGGTAGTCGTGAAAAGGTTGTCTGCTCGTTTGCCCTCTCGTCCTAAAAAAACTTACCCATATTGAGTTCGGCGACGAAGCATACGGGGTATATCACAAGAGCAACTAAGGTGCACACCACTTAAAATAAATATATTTCGTTTAATAATTGTCGTTGCTAAATCATGACGCGTGTGCAAGGAGTACATGAAGTTCTTTTAACGAGAACGTTACGAGAACGTGGCCAACGGAAGTTGGGATTGAGATATAAGTTAGTGAATATAGAAGGAAAGAGAATTACACAGAAATTGAGAGGGTGATATAAGTTTGTGAAGATAGAGAGGCAGTTACGACTCGTATATTACTGTAGAGCAAGAGAGAAGTGCGAGCACACATTTTCTTTCACTCTTTCTCTCATTGCCAGTTAGTAGTACATACAAGTTTTAGTAAGAAGTGCAATGCTGCCTAGGAGGAGGTAGCGCCATGCATGGTGCGTCACACTACCTTGTATACATTGTGTATTGATATTTTCCAAAACAATGTTGTTAATTAACAAATATTTTCCCTATAAAATTTATTCATTTCTCTAATGATTGCTTAAAATTGTTTTAGGGCGTTACTTTCTAGATAATATAAGTTGTCTTCTTTGTGCTTTGGAGTTCAATTTAAACAAATACTAAAGTGGAAAGACAGGGCCAGCCGGCACTAACTCATGTATTCTATTAAAGTTTGCATTTTGCCAGTATCCTTAGTACAAACTTTTGTATTTCAAAATTAAACCAATTAAAGTCAAAAGAGGAAACCTTTGGGTCTAAAAGTGTAACGCAATTTCTAAACTATTAATCCCGACAACTTGCTGATGTCATTTCACGATCCAGCGACGGTGAAGCTCACTACGAGAGGCACTTCACAAGAGGTCACTATAAAGTTAACTTTGGACGTAGTTGTAACGTCATCTAAGAGCGGGGACCACCGCAAGTAACACTGGCGGTAAAGCTTCTTAACCTTATTGCTTTGGCTATCCTTTCACTGCTTACGTAAATCAGTAACAAGTCCTGGACATTACGCATATAAAGCCATGTTAGAAAAAACTGATTTTAGAATTACGTCCCGTTTTTTTTTTAATTTAAAATTGGAACAAAAAATGTAATCATCACTTGATAAAAAATGTCTTAAAATGAAATTAAATATATAGGAGATGGAGTAGGTAGTAAAGGGTAGTTTTTTTAATATATAGTGATATAATTGTAGCTGAATTGGTCCGGCACAATTGCAGAGGACCTCCTCGCTGCTCAAATGACACCACAAAGTGAGAGGTATCCTGTCGTGTTTCATGTAATTGACTTACCCGCAACCAGTGTCCCATAGATTGATACAACTTAAATCTATCTCAAGAGCAAACTATTCCGTTTTTTGTATAAATAGTATTTCCATGTAACTATTCCATAGTTATTGACATTACTTAATTCCGTTTAGTAGTTTTTGCATGAAAAAGTAACAAATATACAAATATATGTTAGCATTTACAATATTACTGGCAGTCTCTTTTTCACTCCCAAAAACACACCCTTAGGGTGGAGATTCGTAAAATTAGTGCTCATCGGATGTCTGCGCCCTAAATGTAAGGCTTGTAGGTGTTGTAGTCTCTGAGACTTCGTGATCAGTCTGTAAATGTTATTTCGCTTTTAGACCTATATATNNGGATGCTCTGGAAGCTTTACAGCGATGTTCGGTCAACTGGCGATACGGATATTCCGGGAGGTCAAACAAGGCCAATCCAATTGCATCGAGGAGTGCGACAGGGGGATGTGATTTCCGAAACTGTTCACTAGTGATTTGGAGGACGCCTTTAAGACTTTAAACTGTGCAAATTGTGGCATGAATATTTATATAGCGATTCCAACGAGTACCTCCTCACGTCTTCGTTTTGCCGACGATATCCTTGTGCTAGCCGAATCGTTGAAATGAAATGTTGCACAGCCTAAACGATTCCACCCGACGATTCGGCGTTAGGATGAAGTTGGACAAGACAAATATCATGTTCAACGAACATGTTCTCCCTAGGCCGGCGAACATCGACGGTGGTCTTCTGGAAGTCGTACACGAATACGTCTACCTCGGGCACCCTTTGCTAATAGTTAGACATAACTTCGAGATAGAAGCCGTTAGATAGACCAGTTGGGATGGGCAGTATTCCGGAAGCTTCGTCACATTCTCACGTCGCCTATATTCAAGCTCTGCGGGCTTGAAGAAAAAAGTCTTTGACCAATGCGTTCTCCCTGTGATGACCAACGGGGGCGAAACATGGCCTCTTAATTTAAGTCTGGTCCGCAAGTTTGCGGTAGCTCAACGGGCTATTGACGTGCTATGTTGGGTGTTTCTCAGTCCAACAGAATTCGTAAAGAAGTCATAGGGCAGATAACTAAGGTATCCGGTATCACGCGACGAATAAGCTCGCTGACGTGGCAATGGGCTGGTTACACACTCAGAAGAATAGATGACAGATGGGCCAGTAAGTTTCTGGAGTGGAGGCCGCTTTTAGGAAAAGGAAGTGTTGGTTGACCGTTCACTAGGTGGGAAGATGATGTCCGTGCAGTAGCCGGTCCGGGATGGATGCGTTATTCCCAGCAGTGGACCGATAAGGGGTTGATAATGATGAAATTATAGTCTTGTACTAGTAATGAGTTACAGAAAATTTCACCAAAACACCCTGCAAAAAGTAGCCAAGTCTCGATAGAGCTGCTCGTCTCTCTATAAATAGTAACGATACCTGTAAGCCAAGTCTAAGGTTTTTATTGCGATTTCTTTATTGATGTACTTAAATTTTGTGACTTGCAAAAAATTAGCAATTGTATATGCACATCTACTTATTCACACGTCCAAGTCAACGGCCTATTTAATATATCCTATATGACGCAATCTTCGTAAAGAATAGTCAACTCTAGTAATTACTTTACTATTTTAATGTATGTTTTTTTCTCTATTCACATAAAGGAGCTCAAATAAATTGTAGCGTTATCATTCAACTACAAGAATAACAAAACATACAAACTTTCTATGTACAATATCAATATAGAAGTTGGGTGTTTCTCTGTCCGACAGAATTCGTAACGAAGTCATAAGGCTGAGAACTCCGGTCCGGGACGGATGCGAGTAGAAGAGGATTGGTCGTCTTGGCGTTCATTGAAAGAGGCGTATGTCTAGCAGTGTACTGATAAGGGCTGATAATGATGATGATGATGATATGTACATAGATTAGATTATGAGAATGTTATGGCAATTACGTTAAATGTTACATGAGAAATGCTTTCATCCAAACTTTCATTCGACGTTCAATATTATTGATAAAAATGTTAGATTCCTTGGGAATCGCTCGTTCAATTCTTGCAGACATTATAGTTTATAATTTGTAATAAGGTTTTCGAATTGATTACAGCCTACTTGTTTCTACTACTATATAGCATGTACATAAAAATCTAAAAGTTTGGCGGTATAATGTATGATAATATTACTTTAGATATGCGTATACACGTCACGTTTCAAGAAATTTGTTAGTTTCTACAGTAAAGTGGCCCATTTGAGGGAAGGTAATGATCGAAAAGCATCTACATGATAACAAATATGCGGATGGCTCTGGGCGGCGGTAGTCATTAAAAATCTTGAATTATTCGTTTGGTCTCCTATGCTATAAATAAAAACACACCTCGCAACAGTCATCTAAAGGATCTCACTCATCGTGTGCCCACTTATACTATAAAAAAAAATAATGCAGTTTACATTGCATCATCGATTATAAAGAAAAACTCCTCGTTATTTAAAATTACCCTTTCAATTTCAGTAAACGAATGACTTGAAAGTAATGGAACCACCTCATTACCGTATAATTGAAAATCTTACGCGCCCTTCCGCTGAGTTAACATAATAAAATGCTCGACAACGGTAGGTGGGGGAGGGAGGTTCGTGAGTGGTGAAACTGGATGCGCGGTTTCACCCGAGTAATATCTACCAGTTTTTACCAGGTTTCAATCTTTGGCTAATTAAAATCCATTCAATTTTCTTGCAAGATACTTGTAAATATTTCCATATCTATAGACATTATAATACAAATTCTACAAAAGCTGCCTGTATGTGATCGATTATCTCAAAATTTAATTAAAGGATATTCTTGCGGTTTTCACCTATGGATATAGCGATTCCAAGCGCAAGTTTCAGAGTATAAATTTGATATTTACGGGTGAACAGGTTCTCGAGTGGCTGCCCCGCACCAGACGACGGAGGGCGGCTTCCTACACGACGACTTTGTTAAGATGGCGGGGAGCCGCTGGATGCAATTTGTACGTGACCGTGAACTGTGGCGCTCTGAAGGGGAGACCTATGTCCAGCAGTGGACGACGTCCGGCTGATGATGATTCATCATTCATGTCTGTCATTCCGTTCGTGAGCGGTAATGTCTGGAACTGCTATGATTTAACTTTTACTACAAGATAGAGGAGTTGAAGGTTCATGACATGGCCAACTTTATTTCTAAAATTCACTCAGAATTCGCAACATAATGCAAAACAATGGACGGCATACGAAGTAATCGAACTCCACGAGTGAAACCGCGGGATCAGCTACTTTGTTTTACTAGTTGGATGTAGGTGATCACCGACGTGTTCAAGCGTGTAATTAATTCATAAATCATTCCCTTACTACTGAATATTAATTAAGTATTGAATTATTGTATTACTGGCAGCCCTACCTCTGTGCGGCATCCACGGGTAACCAACTTAAAACCTGTTGTATGGGATACATATAGTACGAATAATTCAATATACCATATACTATGCGAGTACTGTTCGATTATTTATTAATATTAGATAACAATCGGTAAATATTACAGCATTATATGTTTTATTTTCTGTTTCTATTAATAATATATTAAGAAGGCTGTTAAAACAAAAAGAAAATACAAAATTGCGATCAATAAAATATGATACATAATCTATGTATTTAAATAATAGGTACAAATTTTCAAACAAAGCCTGCAAAAGGTTGTCATTATATAATAAATTATCTTAAAATCTACTGAACTGATTTTCAAGCTCTTTTTATCAAAAGATAGAGCAATTCTCGAGAAAGGTTTTAGTGTATAGTTTGTTAACGTAACAATACCGGCTCTTGCTATTTACGGGCGAAGCCCTGGCAAATCACCTGTATACCCACAGAAAAGCAGTCAGGGTCTCAAATTCACATAGGAGACATTCATTTAACAAATATTGAATAAATTAATATAAAAACGCCCAAAAGTACCTTACTAATTATCTTAATCTCGCTCCAGATATACAGTAATTCAAAAAATGTTAAATATGAAATTTTCATAATTTAACATCCAAACAAAACATATATTATATACTTTTTGGCTGCAACACTTCATTATCTCATATATTATTTGGCTGCAACTCTTCATTATATCACACAATATGTGACTACTTACGTCTTACTATAGCTGGTTGCAGCTGGTTGCTGAGTTGTTAGCAATCTCTCATTTAATAGGTTCCGATGTTTATTTGTCAGCAAATCATCAATATCTCTTACAATAAGTACAAAGCCTTATTTGGCTGCAACTTAGCGTGATCCCATATAATAAGTACCGCGAATTATTTGGCAACAACTCATCGCTATCTCATACAATAGGTACCGCGCCTTATTTAGCTGCAACGTAACACTGTCTCATACAATAGGCACTAAATAAAACAGCCTTATTTGGCTGAAAATCAGCACAATCTCATTTTATAGGTATCAAGACTTATTTGCCTGGAACTGTGCAATAGTACATTACCTCACACAGTACCACTGAAATGTTATGTTCGGTAAAGAAACGCTGCAGTACGATAAACAGCATACGAACACGGACACAAGAGGCGTTTTAACAGTGATTCGTATTTTCATGACAACCCTGGCCTCTACTCGTATAAAGCAACTTTATAACTTAAACGTTCAGAGTTTATGCTCATCGCTTGGATCATAAAGGTGGCAAATGCTCAATAGATGTGTTTCAACAGTAACGTTGGGCGCGGGAATGAAATTACTGGTATGGTTGAATGCTGTTTATTGACTGTTCCCAATACTAGTAGAGGGATAGTCGTTAGGCTCTCCATGAGCCAAACGTTCACGTCAGCGCCGAGGCCATTTGAGTTACCGCGCGCTAGCGACCAACGACGTCAGAGTCGGTAGAGGAGGGACCTAGAGGTCTATTCTGACCTCCCTGGTCATTGTCCCTCTGACCACGATAATAATAGTTAAATTGCCTACAAAATAGTTACAAACACTCTCATATCGGTATGCATCTCTCCCATTTGCCGGATAGAGGCCCCTCTTCCGATCCTGAACCTGGTTTCGTTGCCAGACGAGCACTCATAGCAGTACCAATAAGTTGTATTGGGCTCCTCTTCGCTTTCACAGGATAAGTCGAGTTCCGAAAAGAAAACAGAAACAAAAACTAATAGCGGCCCACTAAACCCCTACCTCTTAAAGAGAAAAAAAAGTTAATAAGGTAATATTATTTTTTTTACATTAATAGGTGAAATTGAAAATTAACTTAATAAGTCTAATCCATATTTAATAAGTATTCACATTTTCGCCACACTAAGAAGTCCGAATATCTCCATAAAGATTTTAAATAAAACACGCCACTTTGTAAAAAATATGTATTAACTACTCTATTATTTTTGTTGCAAGGAGGATTTACGGACCTTTTAACCCTTAAAAGTAAAATTATCTTTTGTTGGAACCACGAAGCACGAATTGGTTTCGTTGTTAAATTGTCTTTTATGGCAGCTACTCTCAGCATAAATCAGACTGGCTTAATAACTATGTATCTACTGTTGTATTAAACTCTAATACTAATTCGTTTCAAGACAAATGGCAAAAAATTGTTGATTTAGAAAAATATATAATAATATCTGCAACTATATAAGGATTTATTTTCATTTTTTTTCACACCTATGGTTTGGAAGTTTTCATGCTGGTAATGGTGAAATATGTTTTCAAATCCGACCAGTACTTTCGGAGCCTATTCAATGCAAACAAACAAAGAAGCAAATAAACAATCAATCATATGTTTCCTCGTTATAACATATGGTATAGATTATCGAATACAAATTAAGACTGCAATACTTATTAGTAATTAATAATTACCAAAGTTATGATTTATTCATAATTGATATGGTTATGCAAAAATGGTATACTGCATCTTTTAAAAAATATAATGGTAAAAAGACATCATATCAAAGATATAATCGTATAAAATGTCCCCTTCCATTGCAAAGGAATAATTGGATAATATTTCATTTTCCGTTTTAGGTGCAAAGACTTAAAGAATACCACAATTATAACGCTTTCTTTTCCATTCTACGGCGTCTTAACACAAGATTTGTCTGACAGTAGGTACATGTTATGATTATCGTTTCTCATAATAATCGTTCCATTCAATTTTATCTTCTCCACGGCTTATTGGAGGGTGGCAAAACCGTAATTTATATAGGCGTTAAATTATTAACTTTCTTGTACGGAGGCTTATAAGGTTGTGCCTAAACTGTTATTTTATTTCTATTTATTTGTATACCTAGTCTTGCCATAAATATTGCAACAAAGAAAAAAAAATATCAATCAATCGTATGAAAATGACACATTCCAAATTCAAATGTAATATTTTTTGTTTTTAATCGTAACAGTATTTATGGCTAGACTATATAGAAGAATTTTTACATATAATAAATGTTATTCATGGTTTACAAGCCACTTTTACACAGTAGTTTCTACATACTACTGTGTAAAGTGCTGTGGAATTAGATGCCTCACTCATTATTTCCGATACGATACGACTTAGGGGTCTTCAAGGAAAGAACATACCTATTCCTTCAAGGCCGGCAACGTGCCAGCAATACGCTTAGTCTTGCAAATGTCAATAGGCCGCGGTTTTCACTTTCTGCTTGCTCGTTTGCCCCTATATCATAAAAATAATATTCGTGTCACAATGTTAGTTATCGTACTCTTCCGAAACTGCCATTTAATTATTTAGGTAGCCCAAGTTTGAGAAGATTTACAGCAATCATGGCCACGGGTGGATTGAGGAGACAGGTGTCATGATGTCACAAATTATTGAAAGTACCCGAAGAATTGTAACAATTATTTAGTTGCCAATGAGCTCAAATCAAACCGCAGTACCGCTTCGGCTAACCACTAAGACCGCGCGTGTGTCGTACCACCCGCCTGCGATGGAAGGCGGACGGTCCTCCCCAGTCATGATAGCTCTACCAGCACTTCCAGCCACTACTAAAATACAAGGACAACTTTAGCTGCGGCTCTTCAGCTGCCTCCTTGTTTAGAGAGGGTGTCGAGGGGACTCGGTCTTAACGGCTAGTATATTGGTTAGTAGCAGGCGGTAGCTGATCTAAAATAATCATGAATATGCATCCTTCCATCTGCGGGGAAGGTTTGTCCCCCTATCGATCACTACTACTCTTTCACCAACCACAATCTTACGACGACCGTCGCCCGACGTATCTTACAGTAACCAATTAAGCTGCACACACATTCCTTTTTTGTTGACGCGGGGAAACACATTTACGCGCCTTCACTGGCCCTGGGTGGGGTCCAGTGGTGTGTGGGGCTCGAGGCACATTAAAGACTGCCGAATACCCACAAAAACCACCGCGAGTGCCACCAGTGCCGACTTTGGTGAGGTGCCCCGGAACAGCAAATCATCAGGGCACCTCAACGGTAAGTCAGCCTCCGAAGGAACCGACGCCAAAAAAAGAAAAATAGTGGCACCTCCTCCTGCTCTTTAGTTCCCTCTTCTTTTAGGAGGGGTACTAAGAGCCGCCACCTCCTCGGTTCAATAGGCTTCGCCTAAGGTGTCTCGGATCACCCCAGGCTACTGGGACCCACTGCCACGACAAGGCTTGAACCATGGTGGGGTGCACTGGACACTTCCACCAGCATAGACAATCAAAAAGAAGTTATTTAGTTGATCGAATGTATTGTCACTTCTTGATGGAAATTCGTGTTATATTATTTAATATTAATAATAATAAAAAAATAAATAATTGGAGAAAAAGTATATAAAGTTTATCTATTTATTCAAGAGTTAAAGAAATGATTGTTGATGAAAATAACACTTGCAATTATTTTATTATTCTAGACGAAAGGAGTTGCAGATGGTTACTAAATACTAGAAGGAACAAAATATAGACTTAAACATTGCACTATTTCGTAGAAAATAATAAAATCAATGAAAAACATATGAAAAAATATTTATCTTTACATTTGTAACCAAAAACGCATTCGCAGAAAGCGTTTCACATTACTTATTTCGACTGTTACAGAATAGTTGCAATAAGTAACGTGTGTAGCGTACTGACGCCTAAGATATATTTTTTGGTAACGCTTCAGAGCACAAAGCGGGCCATAATTTGTGTCCGGCCTCCATTCACTCTCGCCTTTGATATTGAATCTCAATCCCCACTGATTGCAGACCGGTTCGAAACTGCCAAAGCGAAATGAACGTAAAATGAAGCGAGAACTTTAGGTTTTTCGCTTTAAATCGCCAATTACTCGCGGCGCGATTTGAATACGTTCTAAATGTGTTGCACATTGAAGTTAATATGCAATTTCTGTTATGAAACGTAAACGGCTCCTTGGACGGATAAAAATGTGTACCATAGACTTATTGATGAGTTATTACCCCGTCGTTTTACTCACATAGACTCTATAGCAACGCATTGTTATCACTGATTACGCGAACGTACATACAAACTTTTGTGTTTATACATATTATACCATAGAAAGAAGTCTTCAAAAGCTGTCTGTTTGTATCATATTGATCGTATGAAAATCTACCAAAAGGATTTTCAAGCAATTTTCACCCATGTATAGAGTGACACCCGAGGAAGGTTTTAGTATATAACTTATTATGGTAACTATTTTTTTACTTAAGCCGGAACGGAAGTTAAGTCTTCTTTAGTGAAGTGGCAATGGGCTGATCACACACTCAGAAGAACAGATTACAGATGGGCCAGTTAGGTTCTGAAGTGGAGGCCGCGTTTAGGAAAACGAAGTGTTGTCCGACCCTTCACCAGGTGTGAAGACGATCTCCGGGCAGTAGCCGGTATGGGATAGATGCGAAAATAGCAGGAGACCGGTAGTCTTAGCGTTCATTGAGAGAGGCCTATGTCCAGCAGTGGACCGATAAGGGCTGGTAATGATGATGATGATGACGCCGGGGCGGGACGCTATCTATCTATATAATATATATAAAAGAAAGTCGTGTTAGTTACACCAATTTTAACTCAAGAACGGCAGAACAGATTTGGCTGAAAATTGGTAGGGAGGTAGCGTAGAGCCAGGAGGCGGACATAGAATACTTTTTATCCCGTTTGACAGCGTTCCCGTGTGACTTGACATGAAACGTCAGTCACTATAAAACGTGGTATAACAAAAAAGAATCAGACTTGGAATAACAGAACGCAAATGACAGCTATGTGATTGACGTAAAATGACAGCTATGTAATGACGTATGGATGACAATTTGATATTTGTAAGAAATCAATATTAAAACTATTTCTATTAAATAAATAATTAAGAAGCGGATTGAAGTGAAGTGAAGTTTAATTAAAAGTGAAGTGAAGTTTAATTAATAATGCCGCGACCAATACGATCGAATCTTTCCCGACAAAGCCGTAATGCAAGAAGAATACAAAATACTGCAAATGAAAGGACTGAAGAAGAACAAGAAATTGCACGTGAACAGCGCCGCGATAGTATGACTCGACTTCGTGTTTCTCAATCACGAGAGCAAAGTGAAGCAGCCCGTGAAACAGCTCGGTTGGCAATGCAGAATCGTCGAGCGAACAACAGAAGGCAACAAATAGATAATTTGCGACGCAGAACAAGATATTTAGGTGATTTGAATCGAGGAGCGTTTCGATACGATTGCAGCAATGATTACAGCTTGCATCCTAGCGTTTGCATTGGGCAAATGGACGTTGTTTGCGAGTATTGTGGTGCATTGAAGTTTTCCGGAGAAACGCCTGGATTATGCTGCCTTAATGGTAAAGTGAAATTGCCAGTGTTGACTCCGCCACATGAGCCATTTTATTCATTGCTTTGTGGCGAAACACAAGAATCACGCCACTTTCTTGCAAATACTCGAAAATACAATAGTTGTTTCCAAATGACGTCATTTGGGGCAGACATTATCGAAGAAGGAGGATTTAATCCGACATTTAAGGTATTTATTTTTGTACTTACATAGAATGTAGTTAAAGAATAACTTACTTTATCTATTGGTATGTATTATATTTGCTAATACTGAACTCTACTCTACCACAGAAAAAGTGTTTATAACCTAGTTAATACTGTCTGGTTTTTAATTTGTAGATACAAGGACAGATTCACCATCGAATTGGATCATTACTACCCTTCGAAGATACACAGAATAAATTTTTACAAATATATTTCATGGGCAACATGGAAGAACAACTTGATCGACACCTAGGGATCAAGGCAGAAATTAAGCGAGCAATTATTCAATACTTGTAGTGTCTGCTTCATGAACATCATGCGTTGGTCAGGCTGTTTAAGAGTGCTTTAGAGCGCATGCCAAATGATGACTATAAAGTTGTCATCAAAGCAGATAAACGACCATCTGGAACACACGAACGCACATTTAATGCTCCAACAGTAGACGAAGTTGCCATCCTGATTGTTGGTGAACAATTGGAAAAACGCGATATTGTGCTTACACGTCGCGATACTGGGCAACTGCAACAAATATCTGAAACTCATCGATCATATGACGCATTGCAAATACCCACTGATGTTTTGGCAAGGAGAAGATGGATATTATTTCAATATTGAAATAATAAACCCATTGAAAGGTAAAGTATCAGTATCTCAATAATGGTTAATGTCTGTATTATTTGTCTTTGAAATGGATAATTATCAAATTTTTAATTTCAGGTGAAGAAACTACAAAGAAAGTTAGCTCAATGAATTATTATGCATATCGTTCGATGATTCGTCAAAATGCTGACAACTATTTGCTGCGGTTTCGTCGATTATTTCAGCAGTATTGCGATGACATGTATGTGAAAATAGAAACGGAACGTTTAACATTTATTAGGTTGAACCAAGCCAAACTGCGTTCTGAGGTGTACATCCATTTACGTGATGCAGTTAGTACTGAAGGAAATGCAGCTAATATTGGTCGATTAACTATTCGGCCGGCGACGTACATTGGTAGCCCACGTCATATGCATGAATATGCACAAGATGCAATGACATATGTTCGTCATTACGGCCGGCCAGATCTCTTTATTACTTTTACCTGTAATCCAAAATGGATAGAAATTACTCAATTGCAGCTTCCCGGACAAACATCAAATGATAGACACGACATCACAGCACGTATATTCAGGCAAAAAATTCGGTCCCTGATGGATTTTATTGTTAAACAACGAGTCTTTGGAGATACGCGATGCTGGATGTATTCATTCAAATGGCAAAAGCGAGGCCTGCCGCACGCACACATTCTTATTTGGTTAGTGGAAAGAATTCAGCCTGACCAAATAGATGATATCATATGTGCCGAGATTCCTGATCATAAAGTCGATCCAGACCTACATGATGTTGTTACTACTAATATGATTCATGGACCGTGTGGTGCCATCAATCCCCAATCACC
Organism: Eumaeus atala; assembly: GCA_017140195.1. Lineage (NCBI taxonomy): Eukaryota > Metazoa > Arthropoda > Insecta > Lepidoptera > Lycaenidae > Eumaeus > Eumaeus atala. The sequence continues at coordinate 562,958 of JAFELO010010712.1, read as the reverse complement.
TTGCATAGTCGATGGAAAGTGCTCTAAACGATATCCACGGAAATTAACGGCGGAGACTGTCACTGGCAACGATGGGTATCCGCTGTATCGGCGTCGATCACCAGATGACAACGGTCGAACTGTCACAACAAAAGTGAAAAGAATGGATTTCGTTGTCGACAACAGTTGGATTGTACCATATTCGCCACTTATTTCTAAAACGTTCAAGACACATTGCAACGTTGAATACTGCAATTCAGTTAAGTCAATAAAATGTATTTGCAAATATGTCACGAAAGGCAGTGATATGGCGGTTTTTGGATTGCAATCCTCAAATACCTACGATGAAATTTATTCACGATATCAAGTTGGTCGTTATGTGAACTGTAATGAAGCGATTTGGCGTATATTCGCATTTCCAATTCACGAACGTCATCCTACTGTTATATATTTGGCGGTGAATCTGGAGAATGGTCAATGAGTATACTTCACGGCTTCGAATGCTACGCAACGTGCTGAAACACCTCCAATTACATTGACCAGTTTTTTTGCAATCTGCCAAAGCGATCAGTTTGCACGAACTTTGCTTTACTCGGAAATGCCACGTTATTATACTTGGAATGCTTCATCCAAGAATTTTCAAAGACGGAAGCAAGGTGATGCGGTTCCTGGGTATCCAGATATGCGCTCTACTGATGCTCTTGGTCGTATGTATACAGTTCATCCAAAGAATGATGAATGTTTCTATTTGCGGTTGTTGCTGGTAAATGTGCGTGGTCCAAATTCATTTGAGACACTACGTACTGTTAATGATGAAATATTCCCAACATATCGTGCTGCATGTGAAGAATTGAACTTATTAGAAAACGATACCCATTGGGATACGACAATCGCTGAAGCGACTATCTCTGCATCTCCAAGTCAGATACGCACATTATTCGCTATCATAATTTCGACATGTTTTCCATCAAACCCATGTAACCTGTGGCACAAATACAAAGATAGTATGTCAGAAGATATTTAACATCAAAGTCGTGTCAGTTCCAGAAATCACGATATTGAGATGAATGAGGAGATACATAATCGTGCTTTACTCTTGATCGAAGATATGTGTTACCTCATGTGCGGTAATTTATTAATCAGGTTAGGAATGCCAGCGCCAAATAGTGAAATGAATGACGCACTTAATCGAGAATTGGAACGGGAACGTGAATATGATCACCAGGAATTAGATTTAGTAGTTCAAAGGAATGTACCCCTGTTGAATTACCAACAAAAGGAAGTTTATGATACTTTAATGAAGGCAATCGCTTATGAAAATGGTGGTTTATATTTCCTAGATGCCCCTGGTGGAACTGGCAGGACATTCCTTATGTCATTAGTTTTAGCAACTGTTCGGGCAAGATCCAACATAGCGGTTGCTGTTGCTTCTTCTGGAATAGCAGCCACATTGTTAGAAGGATGCCGTACGGCTCATTCAGCATTCAAATTACCGTTAAATCTTCAAACTATTGAAGAACCAACGTGTAATATTGCAAAACACTCAGCAATGGCCAAAGTTTTAGCGGCATCGAAAATCATCATCTGGGACGAATGCACAATGGCGCATAAACGTGCATTAGAAGCACTTAACCGAACATTAAAAGATTTACGCAATGACTCGAGATGTTTTGGAGGAGCAATGATTTTAAGTAATTCAAATATCTACGGCTGCCGATGAAATAAACGCTTGCCTCAAATCGTCAAATCTATGGCGCTATGTGAAGAAACTGCAGCTGACAACAAACATGAGAGTTACATTGCTTAATGATACATCTGCTGAAGATTTCTCAGAGCAATTGCTGACTATCGGTAATGGTCAAGTACCTGTCGATGAATCGAGCGGATTAATATCATTTCCAAATAATTTCTGTAATTTTGTCTCATCAAAAGACGAACTTATCAACAATGTATTTCCAAATATTATTTCTAACTACAAAAATAATGAATGGTTGAGTGAGCGGGCAATTTTAGCGGCTAAGAATAAAGATGTAGATGACCTGAACTACATAATTCAAAATAAGATCATTGGAACAATGCATTCATTCAAATCTATTGACTGCGTCACAAATGAAGATGAAGCCACCAACTATCCAATTGAATTTTTAAACTCTTTGGACGTGCCTGGCTTACCACCGCACAGTTTACGCCTAAAGGTTGGCTCCGTAGTAATCATGCTTCGAAACATAAACCAACCAAAACTGTGCAACGGTACGCGTTTGGTGGTTTTTAAATTGATGAACAATGTAATTTACGCTACGATAATGATAGGAGAATTCAAAGGTGAGGAAGTTCTCATTCCGAGGATCCCGATGATCCCAACCGATATGCCGTTTGAATTTAAAAGACTTCAATTTCCGATACGTCTTGCATTTGCCATGACCATCAACAAATCACAAGGCCTTAAAAGTTTGTGGTTTAAATCTAGAACATTCATGTTTTTCCCATGGTCAATTATACGTGGCATGTTCACGGGTCGGAAGACCATCTGCGTTGTTTGTTTTTGCGCCTGATAATAAAACAAAAAATGTTGTGTATCACAGGGTACTTAAATGAAGAGCAACCTATGTACTAAAATACAGATATAACAATGAATGATTAATGTAGTTATTGGATTTTTTTTTTTTTTTTGTATTTTTTCCAATAAAAAAAACACAATCTGCTTATTTATTGCCATTAAGGCGGAACAAAGTTCGCCGGGTCAGCTAGTTTTATGATATTTGTTATACATTTCGTCCTTTACCAAAAACAAATATACGTGGTATAGAAGAAGGCCGAGTTTTCTTTGTTTCTACGTTCAAGTATATTTAGTTCTTAAAGTATATTCTTGAATTTTCATGATATTTACTCCCTAAATGAATTTTTTGTAATGATGACTCAATCACTAAAATAGAATCGTCATAATTTCCAGGCAAAAATTATTACGGATAAGGAAATGTGCGGATACGGATTTGCCTCAAAAATAAAAAACACTCTTCTTCCCGCTACATTAGAGTATACTTAGAGACGAACACTCAATGTACTCCTTTATAAATGTCAGTCAAGAAAACTCCAAAATATTCTATCTAATTTAGATTTATGTAAAACAAATACATAAATTTGAAACAGTACCTGTTATCATACCCAGCAATTTTTATTTGCAAAGGTGTTTTAAGGTATTACAGCCGTATATATATCATCATCATCTACATTATCAGTCCCTAGGGGCCGATAACGGTCCACTGCCAGACATAGGCCTCTTTCAATGAACGCCAAGTCGGCCGATCTCCTGCGACTCGCACTCATCCCGGACCAGCTACTGCACGGAGATATTCTCCCCACCTGGTGAACGGTGGACTATCACTTTGTTTTCCTTCTTTAAACTGTGCAAATTGTGGCAAAAATTTAACGAGTACCTCTCATATCTTCGTTTTTCCGATGAAATCGTGTGTCATTCGGCGGAGAGCTTGCAGGAAATGTTGCACAGCCTAAAGGAGTCCTCCCGATATATATATATATATATATATATATATATATATATATATATATATCATCAATCATGTACCATAACAGTATGTTAGCTGGCTCAGATGGTAACGTGGCGGTTAGTCTGCGTGTTACGCCAAAATCCACTGGATTCTGTTACCACCCAAGTCATAAATGTTTATGTATGTATTTATTTATTAAAATCTTAAATATATATAAATTTTCTTAATTACTAGTTTAAGTGTAATGAAACGTGTTGAAATCTGTTTAAATATTCATTTGAGCGATGGGTATAGATCTCTTTGGTCTATCTATCAGATCTTTTCAGGCTCCTTTTAAATAACTGTACTAATCTACATTTTGATATCTCCATTTGGAATTCCCTTCGGTGTATCCGAAAATCTGAAATAGTAAAGTGAATGAACTCTGTAATAATAACGAAAGCAAATTGGAAGAACTTTGTGCATGAAACTAGAATATTTTTGCAACTGACATACAATTAATTTACATCTTACTAACTTCGACCTTATGTACGTTCGATTAGTCTCTCCTTCTGTATGTTATGTTTTGTGTTATTTTTTCCACAAAAGGTATCGCTGAAAACATAATACATATTATAGAAACTAACAACGTCCTTTTTATATCGTGCCGTAGGTGTGTGCATTAAATATTTTCTTGCTGAGCAAGCACCGTTGTAGTATCTTTTTATAGTATAAGGGGGCAAATGGTCACTTACCCATCTCCACCCACCTCTCGATATATGGAGCGAATCATGGGAGATGCAAGGGAGTATGCTCAACTGCTCTGTTCCCCAACGTGCAATTCTTGACTCCATATACATTAAGTGCCGTCTCGTTATTACACTCTCCCCTTTCTGGGGCCTGACATCACAAAAACAGAAGTTGTCATCGGTTTCATCAGTCCTGATTGTCTCGATGCAGCTACGTCGTTTGCCTATCCTTCCTTTTCGCGTGCCATGGATGCGCAACCGTCCTCAATTACCTAAAACTCTATTCCGTTACGACCAAATGCTGGTGATAGACTGGTCTGGTCTCGCCAATTTAAGGATATCGTCCAGGAGGATTTTCCATAGTGTGGGGCCCAATACCGAGCCCTGGCGACATCCCATTGTGGAAACCTTCCAAAGCGTGCGGTGGCCAAACATAAAACCAGTATAACGATTACAGAAATAGCTTACTGATAATCTTTCGAGTGATTTCGTCTAATCCGGGACTTGTATTCGGTAAGCTTCTAATAATGTAATCGACAGAACTACGGGAAGGAGCATCTGAATCCCTACAAGAAGGAGCATGCAGCCGCAACTCGCACTTGTCGATGATAGTTGTTGACGGTTTCTGTTGTATCATCTGGGCATAGGGAGCTGATGCGTTCCATTTTCGATGCTGTCAGAATAACCTTCTAGGTGTTTTCCGCTGTGAATGATGTACTTCGGAGGGCAAGATCTACTAGTCGTGGCACGGTATGCCAAACCCCAAGGATTTTCACTTCACGTCTCGGCAATATCTCTAAAATGCTTAATTTCAGCGTCCTTCATGGCCACTTTGTATTCTTGTCTGGCTACACGTAAGGCTTCCCACAGTGAGATATCGCCTGTGGGATTTCGTCGTCTCGAGTTTTGCCAACATTGTCGTGCGGCCTTGACTTTACGGCGCAGACGGCCCAGAGCCGGACTCCACCATTCCTAGCCCTTGAACTCCCCATCCTTGATATCCGAGGTATCTTTTGGCAGTTTGCGTAAAGATTTCTCTAAAATGCTTGGCAATTCAGTTGCTAATTACCTGGAGTCTAGTTTATCCACTCGCAAATATAGCGTATATAGAAAGTAGGCCCAATCTACCCCTTTCTCGCGAAAGACTAGTCTATAGGATGGTTCTTCCCTCACATCGGTCTTGATACGCCGCTACACACCTGATATGTAATTAGCTGGTGGTCGCTGAAACTAACACTTTCGTGTACGCGCTATCGTCTCCTGTCGTGAGTCTCAAATCCATCATTAGAATGAACATTTGGTCCGTTAAACGCTTGAGGTTGGCTTTACTTGCTGTGAATGAATGTGAAGCTCTCCATTTGGGTCTTTCTATACTCTGTGTCACACCCTCATCTCGAGTATTGACGACGTTCACGAAACCAAAGTGGTGAATGCGCATTGCTCTCTACGCCAGGCATTGCTGTATACGCAATCATAGCTGCCTATGCTAATCATTGCCGTCTATGCCAATCACAACAATCAAGCGATCAATCGAAGCATTTTGATAACTACCGACGCCAATGGATATTCGTATGATTGATACGCAGATGCATTGCCATTTTGCCCTCCTATCACCCCCCCCCCCTCACTGGACCATCGGCCACTAACAAAGCGCACGTAATTCGACAGTGATGCTGTCACTGTATGACGGTATCAAGTGAGCGAGATGTAGTTCCCCGGTCGTGGCGGTCCAATTCCGTTGCATACGAGGATGTATTGTGCACCATTCATAACAATATATCTTCCATTGCAGCACGGCACTACCTCTTTCTAAGAATAGAATAGTAAAAAAAGCAATATATCTAGACATAAGCCTCAGGCAACACGATGCGACTAAAAATCATAAAAGCTTACAGTCCCAGAGTCTCAGAGTGGACGAACATACGACTGAGGCATGAAAAGAGCACAATTTCATATTTCGCAACTCGAGAACAATCTTTGTTATGGTTCGTGTTATACATAATACGAACAATATGACTCGCATATTGCAAGTATTGCAAAACAGGCTTTTGATGCAACTATTTTTCTGCACACTTAGGTTTGAACTTTTATAATCTATGCTTATTGCCATGTGCTTTGCTATGTGGAATTAAACTTAAGGTCAAGAAAGTGTTTTTGACGGAAATTTTATGCTGCTGTTGTAAATTGAAACCCGTCTAGTAATTTAAAGTGGTTTACGAGCCTTTATTACCTTTGTATTTTATTTTACACTTATTTAAGGGCCGGTTACACCGGTTCATATTCCAGTCCTACTTAGATTGTAGAGAAATTATCTGGCGATAAACGGCTGGTTCCGATTTCACAGCACCCACGATAATGCATGGCCAACTTTAGCTGCCACGAGTGAGCTCCACCCCCCCCCCCCCTCTATGGAGAGAGGGAGCCCGGTCCACTTGGCCGAGATAATAATAGTAAATTCAGCTACCTTTAAATAAATATCCGGGTGCATCCTTCTCATCTATTTTATAGCTTAGGGGGGGGGGGACAAACGAGGAATTCTTTCTTTTCTACGACTACACCGACGCCCATGAACATCAGTTTAATTACTATGCCGATGCGTTGCCCTCCTTTTCGCTACCCCCCTCCACCTCCAATGGGCCACCGGCTACTCACAAACCACACGAAACCCGTGTTTATCACCTTACGGTAATATTAAATTGAGCGACAGGTACCTCCCCGGTCGTGCCAGCCCAATTCCACTGCAACACAGCATGCCATTACCTCTTACAAAATCCATCTGCGGGTATCTCACCTAGACCTGTCGTCCGACGTGTCTTATAGTAGTAGTAACCGGTGAAGCAGCACTGGACACTTTCGTCAGCATAGAACGTTAAGAAAAAGCAGAACTTTGACAACCAGCCGTCCCGACAGGCGTTGTTCTATCATAAGTTTCATTTGTTGTCATTGTAACGCGAACGTTTACGAGGCGGAAATTTCATATTTATTTATATTTTTGTATTAATCTATGAGTATTGCCGTATGGCGTGAAACGTCAGTCAGAAGTCGAGATGGACTGTGAGTCATTTAATATAAGTATGATCTGCATGATGTCCTATTTGTTCTTTTAAATAATTACGAATCGTGCAGCGGGGTTTACTCCACGACACACCAATAATGAGACCAGTTTACTGAATTGAAGTGTTTAAGATATAAAATTTGTTTCGTAGATATGTTTCAATGATTGTATAAACTCTGCTTACCAATTAGGTTTGTTAAGATATCCATGTGTAAAAAGCAGAAATGGTTGTCACGTGGAGTTAAAATATGTTGCAGAAGAAAAAGGAAACTTTTGTTTACATATAGGTAGTTTCCCACTACATATAATAAAAATATATTTATTGCCTATTCAAAAATATTAAAAAGGTTATAACACAAACTCAACGTGCGCAAAACAGCTATAACATTAAAATTGCAAAAAATAAGTCGAAACTCTACATGGAGCACTATTAATGAAACCATAATAAATACTTCAAAGCATATCATTACACAAATTGTAGTTGATAACCGCATAATAAATACTTCAAAGCATATCATTACACAAATTGTAGTTGATAACCGCATAATAAATACTTCAAAGCATATCATTACACAAATTGTAGCTGATAACCGCATAACAACCGACCCTGAAATAATTTCTAACAGTTTTAATGATTTTTTTATTGGCAAAATTAAATCTTTAGTCGCTTACCGAAGAAATGTCACATCGAATATTACTTATAAGGGAGATTCAATGCTTTTGCTTCTAAGTATACCTCATGATATATATACAATTGTTAAAAATCTCAGAAATTCGAATAGTTTAGGTATTGACGGATTATAGACCAAGGTAGTAAAAGCGGTTAGTCCTAATAATCTGCCCACTTAAGCCTTATCTTAAATTTATGTATTGAAACTGTAACATTCCCAAACAATTTAAAACTATCTGTAGTTAAGCCTCTACATAAAAGGAATACATTCGCCGAAATAAAATACTAAATATGGCTGTATACGATTTATTGTCAACAGTCATGCTTAATGGAGACAAAAGAAATCTAGTATTGTCCTTATTCTGTGATATGCCTTCTTTCTCTTTTCTTTTGACTATGTGGAGCATTTGAGCCATGTTTAAGATGCGGCCAACTGAAAGTTTTAGAGAAATATTTATTAAACATAACAGTCTGTCACTTCCGTCCCTGTACATATATGAGTGTTCAATATTTGTATGTACTAATTCTAATTTATTTCCAAAATTTACAGATATTGTTTCACGCAATAGGGGAGTTAATAATAAAGTTTACGTCAACAGTTACAGGACTAAATTACTCTCTAAAAGTGTGTTAAGCATGGCACCAGAATTTTTTAATGAACTACCAGTGAATATTCGAAAATCAAGCAACGATATAAATTTATTCCAGAATATGCTTAAATCATATTTATTTAGACACTGTTACTATAGCGTCAATGAGTACCTTGCAGACGTTACAAAGACAATTTAAATTTTAGATACTATCATTGATATCATTGACAATATATGGGACTAAATCATTGTACCTTAATACTAAATAATTTTGGCTTACTTTAATTGATTACTAAGAACAAAATAACCATAACTCAATAGATGATAAGACATTTTGAATATACATGCTAATTACTGATAGTGAATTGTGATGATACCAAATGAAATACCTTTAACACCTCATGTACTCGTACTTACCTACTTACAATTATGGCAAATAAAGATTTATTTATTTATTTATTTATTCAAACCTTGTCGGTATTTTAAACGACTACAATTTGTTCTAAGTATCTTACATTGAAATCCACAAAAGGAGGTTTTACCGACTATTTAAATGATGTATCATTTAAATAATTAAACAATAATGTGAACATGATTTTAGAACACAGATAACCTATTAATCACTCAAGTTATCAAGACAAATCCAACGACCCTAACAAAGAAAAAACGACCCTCACAGCAACATTAAAAATAGTCTGTTCAGACTGTTGGGTCGTATAAATACTATGCTATAGTCCAAGCCTTGTCATGGCGGTGAGGCCCATTAGTCTGGGGTGACCCAATCGAAGCCAATTGAAACGAGGAGGCTGCTATTTGTATGCGTCTTATGAGAAGAGGGAACAAAGGAACAAGACGAAGAGGCGCTTTTGCGCACGGTGTAAGGGCCGAGGGTGGGAACCTCAACACATTGCACTGTCCCAAAGTTTGTGCGTCTGTTCTGTAGTGTAGGAAACCCTTCCGTGGAGGAGGCGTCGGTCCCTTAGGGGTACGATTAATTGTCGAGGTGGCCTGATAGTTTGTACCTACGGGAGACCGCACAATTGATTGCACTCGCGGTGGTTTTTGTGGACATTCCGCACTTTAATTTGCCAGGATCAATTAAATGAACTCTCAAAACATAAAATACAAAAAGGTGATCACTACATTTTAAAGATGATGTGATCTTTTGGCTACAGGCGTCGATGCCTCCAGACGCAGTCCGTAAATATATATCTTTTACATTATTTCAACAGTTCACATAAATTTTTCACAAAACCCATTTATATGGTTTGACTGTGAGAAGAAAAAATTTTTGCTTACAATTATAATATTCGCAAAAAGAACAAAAGTTTATATTTAAGTTGGGCCAAGTTACACACTTACTTTCTATCAAAATCGCCTCAGTTAGTTCCCGTGTCCATCGCGGACAAACATCAATTTTTTAAATATAATGAATGCCACACTGGATTTATAATTTATATTCATCAAAAATACACATTATATACACATACATACACGTACACATACACTAACATACATACATACACATATCATATCAGCACCATCTATCTAAAATACCTAATTATATTGACATGGTAAAAAAAATATGCATCCATGATTACTTCGAGAACTCATAACATATCTTTACTTTGTTAAAATAAATAGTAAAAATACGCAGAGCTAATTATTCGATTGGGAGTTCGGAGTTGAAGCTTTTTTTTTTTTGGTAAAACAAGCCACGTTATTACTGTACGTGTATTTTGCTTATCAGGTAGAAATGTTACGGTTCCGAAAACCTCATGAATATGTGCATGTCGGACACGCGCAGTACTCACTAGTTTTTATAGCCGCTAAGTGGGAGTCCCGTACCGTGCTTGAACTAAAACCCAAACATAACTCATACACCAGCTTTCGACGACCACCTGGTCATTGAAAGCTGAGCATTTAAAGTCGTGGGTCGTAAATTGAGGCTTAGTTAATAAACAAGTAAAATGGCGGTTATTCCGCTTGTTACGACAGAGTTCGCGGGTTTCAATTCCGCCTAGGTCACGGATGTTTATCCACGTATTATATATATTTCTATCTGGTACCTATTACACAAGTCCTTACGATACTTACCACAGGACTGGGTTAACGTGGTGTGTCACAAGTCCACAGATGTTATAATTATTGGATATTACGTAATTTTTTGTTCACAATTTTTCCAGCAGATCCATTAATTTTGTATAGATATTTATAGTGCTTTACGGGCTCACTCCCATATTGTATGGCATGGTATGATCTCTAAACTAGGACAAGGAGATGATTTGGAACCAAGCGGCGTTGATGGCCGAAGTAAGGCCGATTTAGGAATAGGTAGTGCCATGCTGCATAGGAGGAGGTAGTGCCATGCGTGATACTACATCCTCCTATGCAACGAAGTTTGGCCGGCACGACCGGGGAGGCACCTCTGGCTCACATAATACCGTACACCGTAAATACACCGTAAAGTGACATCTTCAGTCTTAAAATAAACTCCGATATCTCGTTTGCCCTCTATGCTATAGAAAAAGGAAATCCAAGTTAATTAGTAATGTGTTAACCAGGTTAAAGGCGTAAGGACGTGACGAGGCAATAGCTTTATGTAACCCTTAATGGATTACGTTTTTTGTTCGTTACGTTTTGTGTTGTTAATTCTTTGCCATAAATCAGCTAAATGGTTTTTTAACATCCTCTCTTCATCATCATATGCTACTTTCTCGTCGTAATCTTCATGATTCTTTGAGTTCTGACGGCCGTGCCCAACGTGGAAAACCTTCACAGACATTGGCGCGCCGCCACCATTCAAGTAGCGAAAATTATTTCTTAAAAGTAAATAAATAAAAAATTGTAACCATTCCATTTTTTTATAGTATGGAGGGACAAATGAGCAATCGGCCTTTCAACGACTGCCGACGACCACGAACATCAGCACAATTATGCCGATATGTTGCCCTCCTTTTCACTGAGTGTGCCCACCCGAATGTTCCACCATCGACTCACAAACCGCACGAAACGCGACACCGCAGGCGTCACTTTACGCTGGTGTCAAGTGAGCGAGAGGTACTTAACCGGTCAAGCCAGCCCAATTCTGTTCATGCAGCACCATGTTCGTAGTGGACAGTTAAGAAAGCCCTGAAAAATGAAAGATACTTTAATGAGTTACCGGGATCCACCCCGGCTTTCATGGATAAAGTTAACATACCAGTCTGAGTATCGGAACCTTCCTCGATATTTGTCCTTTACATAAGTGAAAAACGCGTCAAAATTCGTTCAATACGTTTCGAGAACTCGTACAGACAGACTTTTGGAAATTTTGTTTTATAACATTATGCACCTATAGATTATTTATTTAATGCCTATTTAGTATGTGATATGTTTCGTAAATGTTAAAAAATGTACTTTCTAAATGTGTATTTGTGTATTGTGCGATTTTAAGTTTTTTTTTTTGTTTTTTTTTTTTTTTTGTAGCTGTCTGTAGGGCAATCGAGCATCCAAAACCTTTTGATGACTATCAACGCCCAAAAACATCCGCAGTATTGTTGTCATTTGCTCTCCTTTTTTCGACCCTCCAATTAGCCACCGTTGCTCTCCTTTTTTCGACCCTCCAATTAGCCACCGGCCACTGACAAAGCGCACAAGACTCGACAGCAAAGCTTTCATCGCGGTCGTCGCCGTCCTAACCGGCTGCAATATAGCACGGCACTACCTCGTTAAACATTTATTATGTTCTTTCAGGAATGTACATACAAATTAAATCCGTCATTCTGCAATAATATTCCTAACTAATAAATATAATGTAAAGGAAGCTTTCGATGATGACGCGGATTATGCAGCAGTAGCAGTAGTAAAGGCTCCGAGTACTCGTTTGCACACAGTATGACACACGCGTAAAGTATAAGGATAGTATGAAAAGTAATTGGGCCAACCTAACCTGAACCTCATTTAAGGGAACAGCTGATCCTCCATTTCGCGACGCAATTCTTTAATTGAGACATTTCCCATGGTGTTGGTTGCTAGCTATGTAGCATGGTGTTGGTTGCTAGCTATGTAGCATCACATCACACACAACACCAGTTTGTGCTTTAGTGGTGAGCATGGTCAGTCACATTTCGCGAGGTCTGGGTTAAAATCCCCAATCGGGTTAAAACGTATTATTAATATTTTTCAGTTTCTAGCAACTGTCCGAAATCAAGAAGTTGCCATGCCTCGGAGAGCAGGTTATTCCGTTGTCTCTCCATTCGTCGGACTGCCGTCCCAATAGAATCCAAAAAAGGGGGAATTGAGATCTACTATCTAGATTGAGTCTACGCCCTGCACACACATCCAATAAAATTTTATATCAGTTTCTCATTTAAAGTTAACCGCTAATTTGGGTAGGATGACCTTACATCTTGTTGATATTTAACTAACTTGATTGTATTTTGAATATTTAGAATTTCCTAAACAATACACACACACACACACACATAAAGAGCAATGGATGAGGTAAACGAGCCCAACGCATCTACATAACTTATGGATTTCCGGTTAGTGGCGTCGGTAGTAACCAAATGACTCCGACTGTTTATTTGGCGGGCCAAAAAAGATACCGGGGTATGTAACAAAACATGTTTAACTGACATCTGACAGGAACCTGACAAGAACAGGATCTTAGACCGTTAACATTATGTTCAAGTTAATGCTTTTGTGATAAGCAATTCATAATATTCTTATCAATGTGGAAATTATTAACGAGTTACTTAAATCAATCCATCATCGGAAACGGCACCACCTTCTCCCAGCTTTGAACAATGAAACGATGAACATTGTATAAAAGCTCAAAAGCAAATGAGTTTTATCAATTCACTTCATGAGATCATTTCGTGTAAGAACGTTTTAACCCAATTTCGATTTCTTTAGAAAATTCTTTAATATATTCCGCAGGTGTACTAGATTGAGTGGTTCGATTATGTTAGGTAAGGGCTCCGTTCGCAAGAGTTGCTTTTTAAACACGTGCTAAAAACATTGAAGTAATACATATTATGTTTCATTTCAAAATTTTTTTACATTTTATATGCACGAGTAAATTTATTTCTACAACGATGCCTATTAGCACGCGTTGAAATAGAGTATCTCAAGGTTTTTCAATGTCCACTGACATTGCGTTCAGGCACCAGGTCACGTTGCGTTGTGACTGTACATCTTTTGTGTTTGCGCTGTTTGTGTTTTTTAATAAAGTCATAATCAGCTATAACCGTGACTCGAATCCAGCGCTTCGTAATCTGTAGCTGAACATGCTCACCATCAGACCAAAACCACTAGCACAATAGGGGCTGGTTTCCCCGATCACAACTAACAGTTAAACCCTGTTTTACGGGTCGTGAGACAGGCCCTAAATGTAAGGTGTGTATGTCAAAACCTAACACAACTATTAAAAATATATGAACCTTTAAAATAGATCGTACGTTATGACAGATTCGTATTTTTATAGATACCCTCGTCCTCACAGTATATGGATAACGCCAGCTTTATAACCCTGTAAACGTTCAGGGTTTACGCGACGTGTAAATCTAGACGTTGGGTTGTAAAGCTGGTTTATGCTTTACGTATAACTCAACAAAACAACACGACACTTATCTTTTTAGGGACCGTTATTAAGTTCATCACGTATAAGAACCCTAATTAATTCAGTACAATTTTGGACGTTCTTAGTTTAGTTGGACAAACGATGGAATGGTTATCCACGCCTATTAACATCCACACGTCAAAGAAGATGCGTTGCCTTCCTTCACACCCCTGCTAATGGGCCACCTGCTATTCACAAACCGCACCGAACACGCGCGAATGTCTCATTTAACAACGGCATCATGTGAGCTAGAGGTACCTCCCCGGTTGTGCCGTACTTCAGCTGCAGTAGCCATAGATATAGTTCCATGCTGTATCTACCTCTTATTTACAACACACTTTAGTATCAAACGTTTTGTGTTAATCTTTCTTAGTATTTAAAATGGAGGTCATCTTCCTTTTTTATTGTATTGGGAGCAAACGAGCAGTCGGATCTCTGAAAAGCAAGTGATTACGGACGCCCACAAACAGCCGCAACACCAGAGGTTTGGTAGTTGTGTTGCCTTTGAGATGAGATTTGAATTAAATGCTTAAATTTTCTATCCACTACTACCTTTAAATTTATTTAGACCGACTGCAATTAGTATGGATATTGTCCTTCCATACTGTGGAGATCATTGTTTATATTATAAGTGGGCCATGCAAACGACTAGCCTTTTGACGCCCCCGAAGCCCATCGACATCAGTATGGTTGTTATGTTCTTTTGTTTCTTCCTCCCCTTAAATCGACCACCTTAACTTAGTTTACAACGATTTTATCGAGGCGGTACTCGGTCGGATCCAGTTCGACAACTTCTTGTTGTTTTCGTTTCAACGGTTCAGCTTCGTCCGATCATCAGATTTAATCCAACCAGTACTGTGACCCACGTGTAGCGTCGTCATTGACCACAAAAAGAACGTCCGATATCTGGGCGTTTGGGCACAACGGGCTCTGAAGCAGATGCTCCATAGACTGAGTCATGGCCCCACATTCACACCGCTTCCCCGAAGTATTTGACCCCAACGACTCATATATCGCTTATAGTGGCCTATGTCCGGAGTAGTCTTCCAGTTAGGCCAGGGCAGGCTGTGGCCAGGCTGGACTTTGACTTCGGCATCATGATCTCTTTTCAAAATTTTTTGCAAATTTATCAATGACATGTATGATGAAAAAGTTCGCACAGATTTTTTGAATGAACACTATTTGACTTTGGGCTATTAAAAGCATGCAAATAAATACATTTTCATGTGGCAATTGCATATTTAGTTAGACGAGATGTATTTTTTGTGAACAAATCAAAATCATTGAAACTTTTCAGCAATCGCTTTTTAACAATCGCATTATAGCAATTGCAGTAATATATAATTGACCCATAAAACATGTGAAAAATGGGAAATTGAAAAACTTAAATAGACAGCAAAACTTGTAAGAACTACTGCTGTATCCAAGTATTTTTAAGATATATCCAAAATAATTTCATGTTTTCTTAATTACCATCCAATCAGGTATTCTGCATATATGTGAGTAAATCTATGAGCGATAATTATTTTAAATATATTTTGATCTCCAGCACCAAACTCTGTGGAAACAAAAGCATTTTACACTATTTATTGCGACTATTCAATACGCTAGATATATATTTTTGGTGACGCTTCAGAGCTCAAGCCTAATTTGTGTCACGCCTCCAACCACTCTCCCCTTTGATATTGAATCTTAATCCGTACTGATTGCAGACTAGTTCGAAACTGCTAAAGCGAAATGAACGTAAAATAAAGGGACAACTTAGTCGCCGTTAGGTTTTTCGCTTTAAATCGCCAAGTACTAGCGGCGCAATACTTTCAACGTCTTAAATACATTCCATATACACTCTGTGTACACACTGTATTCGTGCAATGTCTTATTGTAAAAACTGTATTATTGTAACTTAGTAAGAGTTACTGAAATGAATGAAAATAAAAAGAAGGTAGCTCTTACTCACACAATACCACCTTAAAATAATATAAATGTTCCATTGGCCCTTGTTTTGGTACATTGTTTGTTATATAGATAAAATAGAATCACCTATCGGTTTTAACTGCGTAACTTCGTTCCTATTAGTTTTAACACCATTATATACTTAGTCTGGCCATAAATATTGTTACAATTAAAAATATTACATTTAAATTTGGAATCTGTCATTTTATACGATTGTTCATTGTGTCTTCTCATTTTGGCGCCAATAAATTCCACAATATTTTTCCATATTAAAATGGAGTGGGGTGATACAGAGAACAGAATCGCTGTAATTGCATTACAATTATCAGGTATGTAGCCAAATGCAATTCAGCAAAAATGCCAACTCTCCATACACTTGGTATTAGACAAGTGTTTGTGTACCGGGATATTAACAGGAACAATGTACTGTTTGTGACAGAGAAAGACCTGGCCGTCCACGCGGGGTCGTATGAAAAAGGTGGTGAAAGCAGTAACTGAAAGAAACCTGTGCGAAAGTTAAAAATTTTATCTCTGGAAATGAAGAAAGTACATAGAACCATGTCAGGCGACATGGTTTTATGTGCCCTTCTAACTTTTTAAAGGATGAGAAAATTTTAACAATCGAGCAACATTTTAACAAACAAAATGACCGTATTTATGCTCAAAGCTCTAAGGACATTTCATCAGCTTATTAAGACATCGGCACAATTGTATCAAGATACCATTCTTGAGAAAGTTAAGCAGCCTAATAACATCATCTACAATAACCAAGCTTAGCCCCTAGAGCAAGACTCGGCGCCGGGCCGTAATGCTCGATCCACCCAAACTTGTTTAGAAACTAACGTTCCGGACTTCATCAGGGCTAAGGACTTATCATCATCTAGGCCCGATCTGAATGCATTGGATTAGGATTTATGATTATTGGTCAGTTTTAGAGGGAATAACTTGCTCTAAACGCCATAAAACCTTGGAGTCCCTAAACCAGTCCATACGACTGGCAGTGAAGAATTTACCCATGGAAAGAATGTGTGCCTCTATTGATAACTGGCCTCATAGATAGGAAGGATCGAACATAGTAAAACTACGAAAGTTTATTTTTGTCGCTGCGAGTGAATTTCCGATACCAGGCAATCATAACTCTGGCATGTAACCAATTCTATTTTGAATCTTTGCGATTGAATTTAAAATTGCTCTGTTTGCAGGCTCTTTGATTTTGAATATTTGCGGCTTAAGTTTTTTTAGTAAAAGACAGTGCCATGCTGCATGGCAGCGGTATTGGGCTGGCTCTATTAGAGAGGTAAGTCTTAGCATGATAACGACGTAGAGTGGCAGCTTCGCTGCACTTCATACGATTTGTGAGTAGCCGGTGACCCATTTGAGGGGAGGAGGAGAACAGCGCATCTGGATAACAATTGCGCGGATGTTTGTCCCGACTTCTCGTTTTCCCCTTATATTGTGCAATAAAGAAAATCTAGACTAGGGCCAAATTAAGTGAAAATAGTTAATATAAAATTAAAATGTTTGTGAATATCAACAACATACCCGCTTTTTATCAGATCATGGGCCATTGGAAGGCATATTCGTCCATAGAACATGAGGTTCTGGGTTCGAGACTTTACTGGAAAAAAAATGTTATTATTATTCCTCAATTACTTATAACAATCGGAAGTCAAGGAATTTGATTGAGTTTTACCTCTCATGAGCAACATTGGCGCAACATACACAATATGGTACACCAATATTGCTCATTGGAGGGGACGAGAAAATTAGTTATCAATAAACATTTTCTCGTTTGTACCCTATATTTAAAAAAAACATCCTGACAAAGCGATACTATAAAATATTCCTAAGGGTCCTAATTTGTATCTCCGGGACCTTAAAAACCGGTAAACATCGGTGAACTTTAAAAATGTAGGTCCATCTTAGTAAGTAAAACTTCATATGGACACTATCCATCGATATACACTGTCCCATTTTCCTTATTGAATAATTATAAAAAGTGGCATAGTGCTACGTGTCTCATGTGTCCGTTCCCAGGGGCAACGAATTCTGCACGACGAAAAATAACGGCATTTTTTTTCTTATTTTAAAAATTATTATTATAAATTATCCGGCTTCAGATATGGCAAAAAATCATTGATCTACAAAAATATAAAAACTATAATTTCAGCCTCGTGAATTATTTTACGTCATGATAGTGACAACAAATTAAATGTATGACAGAACAACGTCTGTCGTGGCGGCTAGTTGTCAATAATTTCTGCAGCTACATAAGGATTTACTTTGATGTTTTTCCGCAACTCTGGCATCATTATCGAAGTTTCATTATGATCAAAACGATTTAGAAAATGACATATGGCCTATGTTCGTCG
Source organism: Eumaeus atala (assembly GCA_017140195.1). Taxonomy (NCBI): domain Eukaryota; kingdom Metazoa; phylum Arthropoda; class Insecta; order Lepidoptera; family Lycaenidae; genus Eumaeus; species Eumaeus atala. Next base: position 544,500 of record JAFELO010010712.1, on the reverse strand, counting down.
CAAATGATATATGATTATAATGATAAAAGGGTTTTTTAAATCGGTCCAGTAGTTTCAGAACCTACTCAATAGAAACAACTCATTTACTCATGTCACTCTACGTTAGCTTAGCTTAGGTACTGTAAGGACTTGCTTTACGAGAGACAAGGGAAAGACATGAAATATTTTTATACACTTTAGAAATGTTAAATATTTAAAAATGTTATTATGGATATACATATAATACGTAGAGTTTATCCATGACATGGCCGGTATTCGAACCCGTGAACTCTGGCGTAGCACTCGGACTAACCGCCACACTCTGGCGTAGCACTCGGACTAACCGCCACACTCTGGCGTAGCACTCGGACTAACCGTCACACTCAAGCGTAGCACTCGGACTAACCGTCACGTTAACAACTGAGCCAGCCGACCGTCTTAATGCATGTCTACGCCGATGCATTGCTCTCCATTCCTTGTCAGTCCTTGTCAATTTTTTTGTGCCGTCGATACGGAAGAGAAGACGAAGGAGATGTGAGCGAGAGGTTCTTTTCGAGCCGGCCCAATGAGGCTGTAATGTAACATTTCAAACTACTACAAGGAGACCTAAATGTGTTGTTGATGCTGATAGGACTAAACCTTTCAATGATTTCATAATTCATGCACGCTATTCCATTTCGGTAAATTCTTTGTCAACTCCCATTTTCGTGAGCGAATCCCAGCCATGATTTATTAATGTCGGTAATTTAATGTCTGTTCGGATTTATTCACGAAATCTGAAATAAATAGCAATGAGTACGGAAATTTTGCTGGAGTATGAAGGTACCGGTTCTTAGTATTTCCAATGTTCTATAAAAAAATAATTGAACACTGTTCAATTATTTTGCAGTGAATTTTTGTCATATTTTGTGAAATATCCTTACGAAGCCAGCGTGGACTGATAGTTAACAATGAAGTTATTGTAGTCTGCCCCTTAGACGATAAGGCGCGTAACACTCGGCCGCGCTCACGTCTTTTGCGTATTTTTCAATTCAGAATCCTGATCATTGGAGTCTCTCTTCAGTGGTCTGTCAGAGCTGTTTTATTGGTTAAGCCTACAAAAGTGTATTTAAAATAGAGTATTGTTTAGACTTTGAACGGTTTCCACCCGCGAGCGCCCGTCCTGCGACTCCCCCGACCCTACGACCTGCGGGCCCGTACTTTCTGTAGGATGAACATACATGTAAAAAATTAAAACACATTTAATCAGGATGCGATTTTCGCCCGCTGCCTACGCGATTGCATTCGGCGGTTAGGCGCAGCCTCGGCGGCTTCAACTGATTGTTAACCGTTTATAACAAGAAGTAGAAATATACTTATTTTTAGAAGCATGGTATACGAAGTGATAATCAACATTATCATCAGCCGGACGATGACAAGTGCTGGACATAGGCCTCTCCCATAGAGCGCCGTAGGTCACGGTCCACATGCAACCAGCTATAATAATGCATATTAAAATATGAAATATATTATTAAATACAAATACCTATATTGTTTACTGTTCTGCAACCTGTCTTTTGCCCCTCTTTTCATTTCACTACTCTGTTAATTTACACGACAATATGGCCAAGACAGGTGGACTGACGACTTGGTTAAGGTGGCGGGGTACAACTGGTTGCAAGTGGCTCGTGACCGTGACCTATGGGAGAGGCCATAGACGTCGTCCAGCTGATGATGTTTGTGGTCGCCAAGAATTGAACCTACTACATTTATTCCTACAAAACGGCAAACGTAAAAGAAAAGGCAAGCGGAAAAATTGTTGCATTCGAAATTTTGTACGCTGCAGTGCTAGTCGTATTTTTCTCGTAATTCGAATATGAAATGTTCCACGAAGATTGTTCTCAAGTTGCAGAACAAGAGTAAATTGTGTTCTTTTCATGCTTGAATCCACGTACAATGTGAGTTTAGGAAAATGCCGAGACTGTAAACTCTTATAACTGGCAGTCGCCTCGACATTTATGTTTCCTACGAGTTACCGGCTTACATTATCGTCATAGCATATATCCCGTAGTCTTCCTCGATAAGTGGGCAGTTCAACACAAAAATATTTTTAAAATTTCAGCAAGTAGTTCCAGAGATCAGCGCATTCATACAAACAAACAAACACTTCAGATTTATATTATTAGTAATTTTAGATAGTTTTAAATGGAAAAGCATTATCTCCCAATATGTTATTACCCAATAAAAATTGATTTCCTTGGGATCAATCTTATGGTCATTTCAGTGCAGGGCATTTGTTTAAGTGACGTAACATATTTGTAAACACGTTAACAATCGTCATGTTTTGAAAGCGGTAACTAACGATTTGCGAAATATATTAATAAAAAAATCTACTTAAGAGTACATAATTATAAAAAAGTTCGATGCAACGACTCACCAAAACAGTAACAGGATTAACTAGCGCCATAGTTAATGTATTTTCCGTTAGTGTTTTTGTTTCTGACATCATCGAGTTTTTGTAATCATCTATATCGTTTTAGAAAAGACTATGTAATACAACCTATGTCCATCGCAGATAACGCAGAATTGACGTTTAAAAAGGAAATAATTCTAATCGGTCCGATAAGCCTCTTTAAACTAAACAAACAAAAAGCCTAATGTTTCTTCTTTATAACATTAGTATTGAAGTATGTATAAGTACATTCTTTAATCCGACTAACGGCGCTAATGGACGCAGTTCTATAGCAGAAGGTGACAATGCCCAGGCCTCGTTTAATGTGCTATTGTAATGATGTCGTGCGAAAACATTAGGGTTTGGTGTATGATATCAATACAAGATGATACCACATGGAGTTAATTGTGATATGAAAGTGATACTGGGTCGAATCTGTTTGATTTCCACGCATTCGCATGATTGCCACGCAGATGCCGGGCTCTTGTGTAATACCCTCCCCCTCCCAATGGGCCACCGGCCATTCACAAACATCACGAAACGCAGCAGCGGGGCTGTCATTTTGCGTCCGCGTGGATATAAGGAAAAGTTAGTATGTATTAGGTCCTTACATATGAAATTGGCATTTTTTATGGGAGGAACAAAAAGTCAAATATTTTTTTATATAATATATTTAATTAATCAAAGTGTGAACCATTGTTCATTTCGTTTCTGTCTTAGGCTTTCCAATTGAAGCTCTTCTTATTTGGTGGCCGTCTGTTGCCCAGTGTGTGGTCTATAACGCTAGAGCGTTATAGTGAAGCAGCAGTGGCGTGTAGCGATTGACCAGCCCAGATTTTGTAGCCGCTAGTTTTTCCATCATGGTTTCTAATTGCTGACCATTGATATCAGCCATAATAGTCTCGCCAGATTTTAGGAAACTGTAATGAACAATACCGGCACTAGTCCACCAAACGCTTACAAGCAAATTTTTAGGGTTGCTTTTCGCATGGGGCAGGATTTGGCTGGCTGGCCAGGATCCAGCAATTGCGCTGAGCTATTATTGTAAAGAATCCATTTTTCATCACAGTAAATAATTCGGCTTAAAATACCTTCGCTATTGTACCGCTTTAGTAATGTAACGCAGCAGTCAATTCGTGAGGAGAACACCGCTCAAACTTTTTAGTCTTCCCAACTTACTTCAAGTGAATTAAAACAGTTCCATCACTAACATCGCAGCTTGCAGTGTAATCGGAAGTTGCTTGCAATGGACCCGCTTCCACAACAGTCTTCAACTCTTCATTGTCAACTTGGTTCTTTGGCCGTCCACGTGATTTGTTCTGCAGGTCGAACAGAAAATGAACTGTGCTTTCTCTTGTAACACGACCACCATATACATCATTCACCCTTCTAGTCGTTACCGCAGCACTAGTGCCACGGCGGAACGTAAATAATGCGTTATTTTAAGTTATCCATTTTGTAAAATGAGTGACGCAAACATAAAATATAGAAGAAGAAAAATAAATGAATGACGGCCGTCGAAGCACAAATACGTGAGTAAAAGGCTGTAGAAATTTGATTCTGGAATTCCTTAACAAAGTGGAGAAATTCGTGATTAAAGTGGCCAGTACGAAAAACGCCAATTACATATGTAAGAACCTAACACTATTCTGGTATTATGAGAATTGTCAAATGCAAATAAATTGCTGGTTTGCGCCAAACATACTAAGAAAAGTGTCTACGATACGTAAAAAGGGTAAGTTCGGACAATTTCCAACACAATAAAGGACAAATTTTCGAAATAGAAGGAAGGAGGATATTTATGGGCAGTTATGTGGATATTTATGGGCGCTGTTAGCCTCCATTTGAAAATTGCCTTCCCTCCTTAAGGAAACACCGAAAAGAAACTAAGTATACATTTTTACGTGCCACTAAGTTAGACCTTAGAAAATGTTTTCATGAATCATATTACTTCACATCAAAAATTATATAAATAGGACTATTTGATAATAACACCAGCTTTAGTTCTAGAGGACGGCTACCCCTCATTTTCCCAAGCTAACAACGTCCTTGACTATGGCTCTGATAAGAAGTATGATAATGGTACAAGTCATGTCGTCGCGGTGGGGTCAGTAGCCTGGGGTGAGCCCTGACACCCTGTGCGAAGCCGATCGAACCGAGGGGGCTGCTCTTGGTACCAATCTTATAAGAGGGGGGGGGGGGTCAGGAAGAGATCCTCCCGATTGCACTGTCCCAAAGTTGGTGGGGTTGTCCTGTGGTACGGAGCAACCCTACTGTGGTGGTGGTGTCCTTAGGGAAGTGACCTCACTAATGGCGACACTGATAGCTCTCGCGGTGTTTTTAGTGGGTATGCGACACTGTAGTGTACCACGCGCCACACACACCACTGGACCCTATTTTTTTTTTTGGTGACGAAGGGGAATGCATTTACGCATGATACCTGGGAACCCGGGTAGACCCCCAGACTATGTTGGACTCTGCCATTGGGTAGCAATACCAACTAAACACCTACGGGAACCATCAGCCGCTATTAGTGGAGAGTCCCGGATCTGCAGGCAACAGGACCCACACCACTGGACCCTGCCCAGTGCTGGTTATGGCATGTTAAGGTGTTTCCCCGCGTCAACAAAAAAATGTATATAAGATGATGATTGTGCATATAAAACTATAGCGTTAAGTTTCGCTTATGCATTTCAAAATTTAAAGCTATTTAAATAAGCATTTAACCGTTTTTAACGGTAATGTTCTTGGCGCGGCTTCAACTTTGCCCAGGCCGTCTCGTTGAAGTTATGCCTGAGGAAGTTGAAAACAATTTGCTCAAAGATGTCTCGGGTTGAATGTAGTAAAGTTTTTAATAATGTATTATTACAATTTTGCTAATGTAACGCAGTATTTCGCTTACCATTCAATTTTTTTCTTGTTTTTACATATTTTTACATATATAGATAGCCCTTATACGACTGCCGATGGACGTCCACATAATTACTGTGGCGATGGGTTGCCCTCCTTCACACCCTCTCAATGGGCCCCCGGCTACTCACAAAACGCACGAAACGCCTTATCACTTTACGGCGGTATTATGGTATTATGTGTGTGAGAGGTACCTAGGACCCCCTCCTATGCGGCATGGCACTACCTCTACCCAATAGTAATTGTTTTGCGGGGCAATAGTAACCGGCCCTGAGTGAGAACAGAGTGTGTCTCGCGGATGAACCGAATGCCCTCGGCCGCCCACACTGCGGTGCCCCGCATCACCTTGTACTGTAAAATACAGCCGTATATTTGTTTAGTCAATAAGTAATGTAGTTTAAGTAAGATGATTACAACACGATGGTTTTCAAGTATAAGACGACAAGAAATCACTTGGAACCATTAACGAAAAAGTAAAGTTTTTATGTTCCAGTCACATTATAGGCAATATCATAAGATCCTTAACGAATTCAACCTAATTATTAAAAAGATAATAATAAAAATAATGTTAATCTGTGGACTTATCACGTCACGTGAGCCTAGTCCTGTGGTAAGTACCGTAAGGACTTGTGTTACAGGCACTAGACAACGGAAGTATATTCAATATTGTTATAAATTTAAGAAATTTTATATCTTTAAGATTTTTATTATAGAAAGACATATAATACGTAGATAAACATCCATGACCTAGGCGGGATACGAGCCCGCTATCTCTGGCGCAACACGCGGACTAACCGCCACGTTACCAACTGAGCCAGCCGGTCGTCGGAGATATTATAATTTCAAAGCTAACGGTGCTCGTTACTGATAAAGCAACTGTATACTGTATTTAGAGAATACTCAATAAGTACAGTCTTCAGTAGATAAAGAAGGAAGTTTTACGTTTTATGTTATTATTATATCCTATATACAGTAAGAGATAGTGCCACGCTGCATTGTATCGGAATTGAGCTGGCACGTCCGAGGATTTAGCTCTCGCTCACATGATGATTATATCAGTATGGCGTAAACGGTATCCCACGCGGAATACTAACTAAGTACGCTGTAACATACGAGTATAAGCAGCAGACACACTCAATATGGTCCGAATAATTGTGTCCGCCAGACTTCAGTCGGCATAAAACCTCTGCCAGAACCGAACAATGAATCTCCAAACAGAAAAGCACTATCAGACTTTAAGCATACTATATATCGACTAGACGCCCAAGTTAGTGTTGACAATCAGACGCACGCCCAACATATTAGAGACTATGAGATTCATGTTATAGCAGTCATATGAGATAAATCCAGTACCTCACAAGATTTGCCAACGAGCTCAAATCAAACCACCGAGGTACCGGTTAGGCTAACCACGACGACCGCGCGCGGGTCATACCACCCGCCCGCGGTGGAAGGGAGGATACGGTTTCCCCCAGTCATAATGGCTCAACCAGCTCTTCTTGCCTCCACGACAACGCAGGCCCTCGGTAGGGAGGGGAGGACGAGGGTATCCGGTGCCATTAGTCAAGACAATAACAGTCACTAGCTAGATTGTCGCCCGACGTGTTTATAGTAACCAACGATGCTGTACTGGACACTTTACAAAAAGATATATATTCATACAAATACACACGCTGCCCCTACATCTATCAAACGAATGGATCGTAGATTATACAGGGCATTTTGTAAGATATTGTACATGATTACAGGGCGTATTTAGTTCTCGATTCGGATTATGAATTAATAAAAAAACCTACGTAAACTTTTGTCTAATTAGTCTTTGAAATTGTTATGGTTTCCTAGCCCGGGCGGTCGCTACTAGCTCTTACAGATGACGCACTCTTGGGCGCTTCTTATTTTCTATTTCCACAATTGTAAGAGTACAAATATATCATTTATTTATTCAAGTGTTAACGTGAATTTCTTTCCAGAAGTGACAATACTTTCTATCAACTATGACTGCGGACCATTATTATAAATTGAAAAACCCCAGTAACACTTTCATGCGCCCCGGGACTCGAACCCAAGGCCTCACCACTGTGGCCGCACATACTCGCCACTAGACCACGAGGCAGGCACTTCGCATATGACTATGCTAACGTTTCCTGATGAGTCAACAGATTATAAAGATTATATAACATTTGTAATAGTCAGAGGTAGGGCCATGCTACACCGCAGCGGAATTGGTTTGGCACGTCCGGCATGATACCGGCATGAAGTGACATCTTCGATGTATGTCACATTTTGTGGGGTTTGTAGCCGGTTGCCCATAAGAAAGGGGAAGGTGAAAAAGAGGACAACGCATCGGCATAATAATTATGCTGATGTTCATGGGTCTCGGAAGTCGTAAAAGACTCGGATTTCTCGTTTGTGCCCTTATAAATAAACAAATAAAAAACTTTATTTGTAGAAAACACACTGAGACCCAGATATTTAAATATAAAGAAGTGTGAAGTAAAAATATGCGAACGAAAAAAATATAAAAAACAAATCATATAAACATAGCTCAGTTAGCTACAGTGTGTTTCACAAAATACTGGGACCTCAGCCTCAGCCTGAATGAGAACAAGAACAGAAAGAACCTGATTAGTCCTGACACTGATTTTCAGGGCCACCATTATGTCTTCCGGTCTTGGCAGTGATGACGTGACTTAGTAATAAAACAAAGAATATTATTATCCCCCTTATATAAAAAAATAGTGCTGATGTATCAATTGTGGCGCGACAAAACCGTTGCGCTAAAAGTTTTAAAGTGACAGTTTTTCAAAACAAAGCCTACGATACAAAAACGGATATTGCATCGGCCGTCCGCCGGCACCGCGCCGACTTTCTTCCGACTCACAATATTTACAACAAAATGGCTCGCTACTGCATATAATAGGCGAAGGGGAGTGGAACGTTTAGTTTTAAGAGCGGCAATAGTGTACATGCCTGTTTATTGTTTTATTTTTAATGGTTACTATTTATGAAACGATTTAGGGCGTGTATGTAAAGAACGTCTCTTACATCTTTCTGACTTTTTTTTCTTGAATAAGTAAATTGCTGATCAGCGATGACGAAAATTAACGACGTAAGCGTTGTTCCGTCGCCGCACGCTCTTCGTTCTACGTCAGTGTTCGTACTCGTAAGCTCCAGCGCGTGTGAAGTTGATACACTCATTTAAAAAAAAAATGGCTCTGAATTTTCAAATATAAAGGTTCGTCGATCACTATACAAAAATGTGCGTTCCAGTAAACTCTAGCGCGTGCAGCGTTGATACACTCACTTTTTGTAATTGATGTTTTTTTATTTGAAATTATAAATATATTAAAAACACATTAGTTTTTTATATTCGCATATCTTAACACGACACAAACAAACTGCATGAGAGATGTTTTTTGATGAAACGCGTTTACGTGCCTTCACTGATCCTGGGTGGGGTCCAGTGGTGTGTGTATTATAGTGCCGAATAATCACAAAAACCACCGCGAGTACCATCAGTGCCGCCTTTGGTGAGGTGCCCCAGAACAACAAATCATCCGGGCACTCCGACGGCTAGTCTGTTACCGACGCTTCCTCCACAGCAGTGTTGCCCCGCCCCTCGCCAACTTTGGGACAGTGCAATGGGGTGAGGTTTCCATCCTCACCTCTTGCCCAATTGCCTCAATTGGCTTCGCCAGGGTTCACCCCAGACTACTGAGCCTCAACGCCAAAAAACGGGGTTCACGCGAAGATGTGGTTAGGGCATCTCCATATGGGGATGTTAACAGGAGTCGTTAGGCGCTAATTGGCTCCGAATTGTCGTTTATCCCGCTGTGCTTTATAATGACACCGTGCAAACCTGTTAACATCAGCGCCCTATATATTGTGTCTATGAACAACGTGTAAAATTAATATAATTAAGTAGGGTAAGGGTAAATTAAGAGTCATCAAGGAGTCCTTTATGACTAATTATTTCTAATGAAGCGATAGCTAAAATGAAAATTAATAATATTTATTACAATCAAAAGGCCCTTTAGATTGAGATAAAATAAGGTCCAATTTAACAGAATTATGATAATTACAAACAGGTACTCAATTTAGTTTCATTTTGTAATTTTGTTCATTCATAAAATGTTAAAGCTAAGCAGTAACATTAATGTTATATGTTACGTTAAGTTAAAAGGAATAAAATAGGTCTTATAAAACATCTATGAACCGTAGATTCACTCGTATAAAATCTACCCCAAGGGTATATTTCTATTCAGGCCTAACAGTGCCTTCGTTTACATACGCATAACTCGCGTACTCCTGTATTTTTGGTCCTATCGTTACGGTATATAGCCTAATAGCCTTCGACAACATGTGGACTATCTAATTATGAAATATTTTTCCAAATTGGACCAGTAGTTTCTGAGATAGGTCATCAGTGACGAAAAGGCTTAAAGGTCCAAATTATAGCTTGATATTGATACTACCCATATGTGTCAGGAAGAAACCACTACCAGGGCATCATTAAATCTGCATAGCGTGGTGCATTTTCACAATGATCAAGAATCATGGTTTGGACAGGTGCATATTTCTTTGTTCAGTCGGGTTAGATCCTCTATGATAGGAGGGTGTAACCAGGACGTAGTGTCATGCACAATGCATGACACTACATACTCCTATGCAACGGAATTGGGCCGGGACGACCGAAGAGGTGCCTCTCGCTCACTTGACACCGCCGTGACATCTACGGTGTCGCGTTTCCTGCGGTTTGTGAGTAGCCGGCGGCCCTTGGGGAGGGGTGTGAAGATGACGGCAACGCATCTGCGTAATAATGCTCATGCTCATGGGCGTCGGCAGTCGTTGAAAGGCTGTACTGTAAATAGAAGTGTACGCACTCACGCCTTTGTGCCTTTCTATATGTACTGAAACATATTATATCGAATGAAACTGGAGTTTCATTCATTGCACTCCAGTGTGATAGAATTAGAAATGTATTTTGGTAACAACATTCATTCTTAAATGGCTACACATAAAATACAAATTGTGTGGCGCTGAAAGATTTCAAAACTCATTGCGTCGGAATATGTTTTAACGAACTCTAAAAAGTTGACGAGTGGAATGTCTTACGTAATAAGAGGCTGTATATAAGAAGTACTGCCATGTAGGAGAGGACCAACCAAAGGACAAAAGACTCCGATTCCTCGTTTCACCCCCTACGCGCCTATAAAAAAACGAGCAAAGTCGAATTTACTCCTGGAACTCTTAAATGTCGACGCCTCTTAGACGCGCAGTTTTTTTTTATTTTAGTGTAATATGGTAGTTACTGGCGACATATACACACAAGGTAGTCACTGGCGCTGTTACAAGATAATATATTTCAGTAGAAGGAGTGCCATGCTGTATCGCAACGGAATTGGGCCGACACGACTGGGGAGGTACATCTCGCTTACATGTTTGTGTAACGCTTTGTGAACTGACGGTGGTCAATTGGAGTGGATGACGAAAGGCGGACAACGCATTTGCATAACTATTAAGTGGATATTTATGGGCGTCGGTAGTTATTATATACATACAATTGAAAATTAAAGACACCTGAGTGCACATCAGTTAACAGGCGAGGATATTTAAACGTGCTTTCAGAACTTTGTAATGTGTTTTGTACGAGATTCTAACGTACATAACGCAAGGATATTATTACATACATTATTTCTAGGTACTTAATATAATGTGTTTATCGTGCCTTCTATAAATTATTACAACAACATTTCCTTTCTATGATTTAATGGCGGCCATTATTTAAGACTATAATGCACAGTAGTGATAACATTATTCTTAGCAATTGTGTATTTAATTTTTAATGTCCTTTTCATCATCATATCCTCGTCTGAATAATAATAATAATGTCGTCCTAGCCAAATTTCGGCAACAGCGGCCATCCCTATTGAGAAGAGCGTTCTGCGCGGGCTTACATGTGTTTGCGCAGACACAACTGCACTCTCTATTTCGATTGGCCGGCAATCCGACACGCACGGAGATCAGGTCAGGTGCAACACCGACAGCTTATCGTGCTCTCCGCGGCACGGGGGTGTAACACCGTCAACTTCCTAACTCCGGACAGTTGTTAGAATTTAGAAAAATCCTAATAACAACTTTTGTATGGTCCGCCCCGGGATTCGATCCCGGGACCTCATGACCTTGGTTGAACATGCTTACCGCTACACCACGAGGCAGTCTATCGTCAGAATACTGTGTATACGCATATACATGCATCCAGTACAAAGAGAGAAACTTCGCCGAGTGCTCGAGAGACGAGAGCCGGCTAACATACCACTCTAGCACTACTCTTCTTTGGCGTGTTTTATTATATTGCTCTGCTTTTCTATTTTAATATTTTTCACTGCGTTCGTGTTTTATTACTTTTCACTGCGTTGCTGTTTTAAAACTTTCCATTGCGGTGCTGTTTTATTACTTTTCACTGGATTGCTGTTTTATATTTTTTTTTATAGTATGGGGGACAAACGAGCAGTCGGAGCCCTTCCAAGACTACCGACGCCAATGACCACCAGCACAATCACCTTTCCAATGCGCCACGCTCCCCTTCACCTTTTTTTCTCGTTTACCGGGGCTGAGTGGGGTCCAATGCTGTGTGGGACTTGCGGCACATGATACACGTACGATCATGTTCGTCATATTGTGTAACGTAACTTTTTTAATATGTCTGTTCAATTCTGAGTGCATACCTTTGAACCAATCTCTGGTTTTTACGAGATATCTCGTACCTGACTTTCAATGTGTTTAGATATATGAATATTTATTATAATCATGGTAAAAATAAATTGATGTCTTTTAACTATGTCTAGCTCCGTCAGATCACGAGTTACAAACTCGTACAAAAACTAAAATACATTTGAGAACCACAATACACTTGACAAGGATGATACTTTTTTGCTGATAAGAATTCATAAACTTGAATAACAATAAAAGCGCTGAGCAAAACGCCATCTCCCAGTTTCAGTGATAGTAAATTTATAAACCATCACAATAGGGAATAAAATGTTGCCTGTAGTCTATGGTTTACAAAAGTACCAACATACACAGTCGGCGTCACCAGACCTTCCGTATAAAATGTGTGCACAATGTAAAATTATGTGCTATAGAAACAACTTAGTATCATGCTCGTAAGATTGACAATGCAATAAAGATATGTTTAAATAATGTACTTCTTTCAAATGGAAACTGCTTTGTAAAAACGACATAACTAATGGGCGTAAGATTCATTAAAATTAAGACATTCTAGTCATTGTACAATGACGAATATTCTCCCTAAGCCTGAAGACACAAAAGTCTTTTGTAGTCATTCGAACTGTTAAGGCTGGACAAGCGCCGCCAATCAGTAGTAGATCCCTCCGAAAAAAAAAAACAATGACGGATGCTTTAAAATTATTTTTGTTTTTATTTATAATATCTGCGTCTTACCACGTTAGCCTATCCCTGTGCTAAGTACCGTAAGGACTTGTGTTACTTGTGTGATTTTTAGAGATTTAAGAAATATTATATATTTAAGATTTTTATTATAAAAATACATATATAAACATCCATGACCTAGGCGGGACTCGAACCGGCGACCTCTGGCGTAGCACAAGGGCTGACCGCCACGTTCCAACTGAGTCAGCCGGTCGTCTAAATGATGTAATAGAATGACAGTTCAGTGTGAAATGTTTTATTTTTGTAAATCAATGTTTGACGTACATTGTCTAAGTTTTCCACTCACGAAGCGATCGGTAACACCTATAAATGACGTACTATAACCGGAATTAAATCACTTTGAAATAAAATATCTTCCATTCGTTTTTATGAGCTACATAAAAGAGAAAAGTTGGGGACAATGTCTCAATCACTTCTAGTTTCTTGGAACGAGTTTTCACTTGGCGCTGTTCTGAGGAAATCAACTTCCTGCTTTTTAGTGGCTGTAATGTAAAAACTAGCTGTGCTTCACGGTTCTGTTCCCGTGGATTCTATCCAATTCATTTTGTTTGTTACAAAACGTAAAATCACGTTTTTTCTGTCTAGATTTCCGGTCCCTTTTCTAACGCTCAACTACCAATTTTTGACCTTCCTTCTGATCTTTCTGCTGTCTTCCCGCTTGTACTGTGTAATCTCTGGAATGGTTTGGCCAATTTTGATGGAAATCTTTATTGAAAGATATGGGGGACTACATGCGCTATAGTTTATTACTAAAACGACCCGATCTGGACACAATTATTTGCGGGCGAATCGAAATCCGATCGCTAGTATTTAATGAAATATGTGTTTTGAACGGTGACGATCTGACACAGATTGCCTCGTGAAGCAATTTATCATTTCAGGATATAAAAGCACCGACTACCTTAAAACACAAACTTAAGTTATATTTCTTAAACAAAGTAAATAATGAAATTACTTAACTTGATTGTATAAACTTATATTTTCTCTTTCTAATTTACTAACACGTAATACACTTTTGTAATTTCGCTTTAGCTCCGCTTGACACTAAAACGCTCACTGAACGCAAAGCCGCTCGTGCGGTCGTCAGCGCCGACAGCTACGCGGGCCGACGCGCGACGCGTACGGACGCGTAGCTATCAGCGCTGACCACCCCGCTGATAGCTACGCGTCACCAAAAAACGCTTCCTAAAAGTTCATATATCGGTAATCGGTATATTTGCCAGAAGTTCGTCAAAAGGTCTAGTTGACATTCGAAAGTAATTAAAGAATTTACTTTCGTCAGCCCTCAAAGTGCCACATAACAAGACAAACTTGGAGTATTCGTCGTCGCCGGTTTTTAGTTTTTTGAGATACATAGTACAAAGCAGCAATGATTAATACACTCCGCATTTTGTCGTCGTCTGTACGGTACGGCGGTCAGTACGATACTAAAACAAGCCACGCTGAGCCACAGCGCTGACAAACAACGCGCTGAGCTATGAGCGCTGACGGTGGGCGTGAGACTAAAATCTGCCTAAGTGCATTGCAAATGTATTTTGTGAAAATTGAAATGTTTCATGGCGCTCTATGGGGAAGCCTATGCCCAGCAGTGGACGTCGTCCGGCTGGTGGTGATGATGATGGTTCGTCTTTGCATTATGCTTACTAAATATTGGTTAGAATTGTATAGTTCTATCTAGAGTCTCCGAATGTCACTTTAAAATCAAGCGAAAGACATGGCTTTAAATTCACAAACTTCTCTTTTGAAAACATTCACGAGTTTTTTTTCACGAGTTTGATAATGTATTTTTGAATGACCCATCTTCACCGCAGAATGAAGTGACATCGAGTTTCCTTAGGTGCCTTAAAAAATATTTGTCGCATTAAACAGAGTTACAAACTGTTTATTAGTAGACAATATTAAAAACCAGTTAGGTTTGTGCATATGTTTTCAGCGCTGACTCAGAAAATTACAGAGTTGTATTATGTGTTAGTAAATTAACAGCTTTACAGACTTTACTTCCTTTCGGGGGCATTTACAATAGGACCAGCATAGGTAGTCGACATAAGCCCTTGACTGCTGGACAAGTTTTCAGTGGAAGAGAATCATAATGGCTACCTAGATATATGCACCATAGATTCAGTATTAAGTCGTTATAAATATAGATTTAATTTAATTTATATTTATAACGACTTAATACTGAATCGTCTAAACTGATAGGAATCAAGAGCCAAACCTCTAGGGACGGGATTGAGTATCGCGAATACGGCCACTTACGGAATATTTCTTGCGCTAGTTGCTGAAAACGAAATCATCTGATTTCCCTGGGGCTCAAAAAGAAAGTTCAACTTTATTGTGGTTCTTGATTCGGTGACAATGCAAAGTAGTATTTTCCGCTCTGCCTTGGTTTACTCTATGCTTTAGTGCGGGATATGCAAAGAGATAGTACAGATAGAAAAACCGAGTCAGCCTAAAGCCATATATATATATATATATATATAATAAAATTTCAACAAAGACAGTGTAAAATATTATTATGACCCATTAAAATTGCCATAGTATATTGTGTATATTCGATAATGATTACTAAGGTAAATGGCCTCTAGTGCAGGTTAATTTGCATAATGCGCAAAGCTTGTTATAGATGGACCATAGCACCACCAGAAAAAAAGTAAACAAACCACAGTTACGGTACAAGCACATAATTGAACCTCGCTGAGACTGAAAATTCTGGGGCTGTAAGATTGCAGAGATATTTTCCGTTTAGGGAATAGGTATAATTGAAACTTCTAACACAACTAAGAAAAATTTATTTACCCGAATCGACGTTCGATGGTGGTGCTCCTAGATCAATTTGGGTATTACGTACATAGAATATAAATAGAGAAGGAATACTATACAAAGACGGCCAGTTGCCGTCATAATATAACTAATGTTATGACGGCGACTTGGTGAAGAAGAAATGAAGATACGAAAGCAGTGTTATCTATGTTTTACAAATCTCGTATGCGCCGTGCGCACAGAGAATTTGATGAAAAAAGAGAAACAGAGAAAGTACTACCTTTGCTATCTCTTGCGACTTCGACTGACGCGTTTTAGGCTGGTTTCTCTTTTATCTCTATGACTTTTCCAGCACGCCAAATCTGAGCTAGCTTTAAACCATTATGTTATTTTGACGTACCTGCTGTGTGTTTATCTGTGTTCTACCAATCACGATTACTTATGTAGCACTTATATTATTTCACCGCGTGTAATAGTTTAAGTGTTTAGTTAAATTTAATACATAAGTTCCACGCGCGTTTAGCGTTCACCTCTGGAATAACATGAATCAGTATAAAGAAAAATCCTTGGATTTTATATTTCTATAAATCTTTTTGATTTTTATTGTTATGTATGTATTAATGAGTGTACTTTATTATTATTCCAATACGTAGTACTACCACAATGTAACTTATGATTCATAGGCTGTGTTACTACTATAGTTTGTGATTATTCCTAGGACGTTATACGTTTTGACAACTGGCAAGTGACAATGACAGCACAACATAGCATTACTATATAGTTTGTGCTGTACACAGTTGTTTTATGATTACTAAAAATAAACAGCTTTTCTTTAAAAAAATAGTATAGTATATTAATAATATAATATGTCTAAGAATAGCAATTCTTTTCAAATAGATTGGTTTGATGGGAGTGTTGTTGAGAACAGACGACCAAATCGGCCCTCGAATGAACAAGCCGAGGCAAGAACGTCGCAACAAAATCTAGAAAAGAACGAAAGAAAAGCTATAGGATTTAGAAAATTGTTCGATATATCCCAGCTCGAGCCGCCCATTTTAAATGTAGAACTGGAATCTAGGCCCGGCTTCTGGCTCCTCTTTAACACAGATCTAAGTGACGACTACGTTGTGTTAATAGTTAGAACCCTAGGCACTCTGTACAAGTCTCTCGACCCAGGTGATAATACAAGGTTAATAAGATTATTAGAAACGAATTTTCTGAAATCTGATTTCTTTAAGAGATTGAAAAACTACTTAACAAATTTACCCAACGTAAGGTTTTCACAGAAAAGTAGAAATTCTCAACTATGGGATGACGCAAACCGTTTCTTTTGTGATCTAGTAGAATTCTATAAAGGTATATTTTATTTTTATAAAAACCGAAGGGAATATTTAGAGGAACTGTATAAGGTAGTAGAAATAACTGACACAAGCTCCATTGGAGTTCAAGAAAATCATTCAGAAACAATCAGTGAAAGATTTTATACGAGTTTATCTCAATTGATAATGGATATGAAGAAAACACTTTATAATGTAAGTACATAATTATTAATTGATTATTCATTATTTAATTTATTAAATTCATTATTGCAGACATTTCCATATATTATCAAATATCAATAACATAATCATCCAACCACACTTAACAATTCACAATCTTAACAATGACAAATTAATCATTTAAATATCAATTATTTAATTAATTCACATATTGTATTTGAATTAAATAATTACAATTATTAAAATAAAGAGTATTCATGATTTTTTTATTTCATGTTGATTTCATGCAAAAAAAAAATTCATGTTATGTTTATACAGAGCAATAAAAGTTTTATAAAATATAAAAACACAGTCTTTATAGCTATACATTGTAATGTAGTAATAAATATTTTCTAATGTAAGTCATCTATGAGATAACATACATTACTTATTCTTGCATGTTGAGTATGGACTGTCTGTTTGAAGTAAATTTATTATTTTTATACATTGTCTGTTGTAAGTAGTTGTTTACTGTCACAGTAAAAAAATATTAGATTTGAATTTGGAATCTGTCACTTTTATATGATTGTTCATTGTGTTTTCTCATTTTGGTGCCATTACATAGTACAATATTTTGTGATATTAAAATGGAGTGTGGTGATAAAGAGAACAGAATTTCTGTGATTGTATTACTTTGTGTAATATGGAGTGTGTAGGTATGGCGCCAAATACAATTTTTAAAACTCCCCATACACTCGGTATTACACAGATGTTTGTGTACCGGTCTATTAATAGGTAAAATGATACTTCCTTCATGACAGAGACATATCTGGCCATCCACATAGTATTGATACGAAAATGTTGCTCAAAACAGTAAGGAAAAGAGTTAGTTAAGATAAATCCTGTCTGAAAGCAAAAGATTTTATCTCGGGAAATGAAGAACCATTTCGTATATTTTAAGAGATCAATTAGGACTGAAGAGGTACGCAAACGGAGGTCACAGAAAAAAATTGTATACGGATGAGATTTCTTTTACAATTGAGCAACACTTTAACAAACACAATTATTCATATTTATGCTCCAAGTAAGGAGTGACTGAATCTAATTCTTGCAAAAAAAGGTATTGAAATATTGGCACATGTGTATCAAGATACCATTCTAAATAAGGTTGTTGATAACACCACGCTCAATAACTAAGTATGGTAATTTCAGCAACACTCGTTGCCGGGTCATAAAGCTTGGTCTATGCAGTCTTGGTGGGAAACTGACAACTCGGACATCATTACAGCTGAACAATGGCCATCATCTTTGTCCAATCTTAATCCCCTGGATTATGTTCTATGGTCAGTTTTAGAGTGTATAGCTTGCTCTAAATGCAATGATAATCTGGCAGTGAAGAATTTCCCTAATGGAAAGAATGCCTGCTTCTATTGATTGAACTGGCCAATAGAGACCACTTTGAATATATTTTTTTATATTTTTAATTGTTTTATATTTGTGTATTAAAGTAGCACACTGTGAAAGTAATAAATGTTATTTGATATAAAAAAAAAAAAATTCTGTGTTACAACATTTATGTTAAGACTAAGCATATAGGACTGCATGTCCTTTAACCCAAATTCTAATTAGGCTACTGTGTCTCTAAACTATCTTCACAATGCATAAACTGTAACCAGTATAAATGCTGATGATGTGAACAACTTACGGAGACATCCCTCTGAAGCATTATAGTGAGACTAGGAATATTTTATTGAACACCTCTTCCAATACTTCTATTCTTCTATACACATAGTGAAGTCCCCAAAAGCTGTCTTTGATTGATTTTCTTAAAATGTACTGAACAGTTTTTATTGCAGTAAGCACCAATGAATTGAGTGATTCCTGAACAAGGTAATCACTGAATTCATTTTTTTATCCCAATGTAATATTTTTCT
This sequence comes from Eumaeus atala, assembly GCA_017140195.1. Lineage (NCBI taxonomy): Eukaryota > Metazoa > Arthropoda > Insecta > Lepidoptera > Lycaenidae > Eumaeus > Eumaeus atala. Next base: position 525,535 of record JAFELO010010712.1, on the reverse strand, counting down.
ATGGTACACTACTTTAATCACTTGCTTTGTAGTGTTATTAATTTTTAAATTATTATCCACCTTAGTTAAATATAGTGAAATTACACAAGATGCAACAACTATCATTTACTCTGAACCTTTACCATAGTACAATAAGAACAGTAGGTAAATTGGTCTCCACCAGTTTGAACTTGTGAGTGATAGCTGGGCACCTTGTAGGAACCCATATGTTAGCATAATCATAATTAAACCATAATAGTATTACCGTAATTCACAATGATCAGTGTACAAACACATAAATATTAATTCATAATTCTATATTTCAGGTCACAGAGAAAAAGATGGAGGAACAATCTGTTATTTTAGGGAAAGGCAAACCATACATACGAGACAATGTTGATTTATTTTATTACAAAAACATGCCAGTTTTTCCAGCCAGCATAGACTTTTCCAATATCGACATCCTGGATTATATTGCTCCAAACATTATCAATGGAGCCTATTCCAGCATTGAGCATTACTTAGACCTACAGTTTAAATTGTTAAGGGAAGATTGCTTTCGACCTTTAGTAGAAGGAATACGTGAGTAGATATTTCTGTACCATTTTTTATTTAATAGTAATAGTACACCATGCTTACACTTACATAAAACCTATCTCGGAACCAGAACCCAGAACTTTGAATCCTCATATGCAGATGTGTTGCTCTTTTTTCCTTATTCCCCAATGAGCCACTGGAGAATTCCAATCCGCCTAAATCGTGAGAGCATAATCATCAATTTTAGGGCAGTATCATGTGAGGTACTTGATCCTGCCATCACTGATGAATATTTTCCATTCTGTTGCAATGCAGTATGATAGTATAATATTGCTTTGATTGTATGTTATTTTTATTGTAACAAGTATCTAATTACAGGTCAATTTAAAAAAGATAAGACAGTTAAGAACTGCAAAGACATAAGGTAAGACAAAATAAGATTATTAGATTTAATTAGTTAATTATAGTATCCGTCATCTAGAGGCTAGTATGAGCGAATTACCTTGAGTGTTCGTAAAATCTTGTTGAAGCGAATTGTTTCAAGATCCCGCCGCCGGACAGACAGCATAACGCGAAGACATTTCCTGCGCAATTTATTTGCGCCATCAGTGTGCACCCTTGCATTCTTCTTAGTAAAATAATAAATATTCAATACAAAGAAAAAGTATTCAGTTTTGTCTATGATATTTGAACCAATGATCATTTTGTTGTATTTATAAGTTATGACGAGTATTGTATAAAGAGTAAAAACACAAACGAAGTACAGTTATTATATCATAGTTCTTGCGTTGGATTACATTTAATGCCATTGTTGTTTTACCCGACTGCAACGATAAGGAGGGTTATGTTTTTAGCTATAGTATGCATGCTGTGAGCGTGAAAATATGTATGTATGCATATATCGTCCGTTTGCTCTTTCAGATTTTAATGATTACATCGCTCGCGCCGTTTTGATCATGCGAGTGTCCTTACATACTCGCGCCTAATGGCGCCGTTTAGCATTAGATGTGTGTATGTATGAATTTATGTAAGTATGCATGTGTGTATGAATTTTTGTATGTATTTATGTGTGTGTATATATGTATATATGTTGTTCCTACGAGGCAGTATGTTGGCGTGAAAGGATTCTGGTCATTCTTAGGTAGTTAAAGGTTTCTTTGAATTGACATATTAAAATCATGATTAGGTTTCTTTTCCTAATCTCTTTTTAGTAAAACAACTTAGTATACGATTATTATATTCGTGTTATACGAATTACGTTCGGCTCTGGTCGTAGTAACTATGTGTGTCGTTATGCGCGCTTGTCTTCCGTTGCTCGTATTCGTGGTATATGTGTCGCAGTCGGATTTTCTAAATCGCCGTATTTCATTACGGCTAGCGATTTTCAAAAACAGGGGCCGTGTCACAGATACTCCTTCAACGATATAAAAACGCTTTTATAATTAGATCCATCTGTAACTATAGCCAGCGACTTCACCAGTCGCAATACCGAATGTATACTCTACTGAATGTAAAACCGTCTAACCATGCCCCTCATCCTATCTAATAGTCTTCCTGCAATAGACGACGATGAGAAAGCCGAGTTACTAGCCAACGCGCTAGAATCTCAATCATCGAGTACCACGCAACTTGTAAGTTCTCATGTAGCCGAGGTACACCGGGAAGTTGAGCACCGCTTCTCTCTACCTCCGGAAGGCGATCCTATATATTCTACGTCTATAACGAGACTATAACGAGGTGAAATCACCCATCCGAGATCTTTTCACTAGACGATCCCCCGGACCGGACGGGATCACAAACAAAGTGCTGAAATAATGCCGCCCGCTTAAATAAAACTCCTAGTGTGCATATTCAACGCCCTCCTCGAGTGATGCACGTTTCCCGACATATGGAAGGAAGCCATTTTTATTGGTATTCACAAACCAGGCAGGCCTAGAATCATGCCCACAAGCTACCGTCCAATATGCCTCATCAGTTCGTTGGCTAAGCTGTATGAGAGAGTCCTTCTCGAGCGCATCGAGGATGTAGTAAGAGATAAAGAACTCTTCATTGACCAGCAATCCGTATTTCGCGAAGCTCACAGTTGTCCGGTAAAAGTACACCGCCTCACGGAGTATGTAATTCCGACCTGCGCACTCTTCTTTGACGTAGCAAAAGCGTTTGATGAAATGTAGCACGAAGTCCTCATTTGCAAACTATATAGTATAAGTCTCACTCATCATTAGGGACTACATACCTAACAGACACTTAGATACCGGGTAGAGGACACAGTATCCTCTTCGCGCCCCCTCAGAGCCGGAGTCCCTCAGGACTGTACACGCGCAATATCCCGCACCATCCTAGAGTAGAGCTGGCGATGTTTGCAGACGATACCGCCCTGCATACGAGTTTAAGGTATGTCAGGGTATGCCACGCTAATCTCCAGCTGGCCGTCATGTCACTCGGCGACTGGTTTGCACGATTCAGAATCGAAGTCAACTCTGAGACGAGTGATCGTATATGCTTAAAAAAAAAAAAAAAGTAAAATTCCCCGTGTAATATCTGTGAAGTATCTTGGAGTCACCGTTGATCATGCTCTCTCTCATCTTCAAAGAGCACATAACTAACGTCCGCAATACAGCGCGGTACATCTTACATAGGCTTCACTATTTAATAAATGCTATTAGTAAGATGTCTCTCAGACATAAGCTCACACTATACAAAGTCTGTATCCGCCCGATATTGTCATCTTCCAGTGTAGTATTCGCTCACGCAAGATCCTCTAACATAGAAATTTTGCAGAAATGGCAAAATCGCTACCTGCGTATAGGCGCCGGCAGTCCGTGGTACGTGCGCAACTTTGACTTACATGAGGACGTAGAAAACTGCCCTCCATCAGAGGACAAATCAAAGGCATTTCAGTTCAGGTTCACGTACCCGCCACCTTAAGCCTCTCGTCACAAATGTATTGGACTACGATCCAAACTGTGTGACAATCACGGGTCGTCGTTTCAGACACGTTCTGTCAGACGAATAGGACCGCATCACGACAACTGTCAAACACTACCAGCAGACTCAGACACGACACCGCACATCCGGTGTAGGGACATGCAGACGCCCCCGCGGACGTTTGCGAAAAATACACTACAACCCAGACACACGTCAAGTCAGATAACAGCACACATGTTCTACTACAAACAGTCTGAACGACACCCTTAGAGTAGGGACCAATCCCAATACGATCCGCGAGTTGCCTAGCGCAAATAACACCGCCGTACCGGTTATGTGTTACGTGAACATCGCGCGCGAGTCTTTCCACCCGTCAGAAGGTGAGTGGTGGACGCCCTTCGCCACCCGGTCATGATGCTCCCTATGAGCCACGTCACGTCAGCGCCGAGACCATTTTAGCTACCGCACGTAGCTGCCCCCGACGTCATAGTCGGGTGAGGAGGGACCTCTCGGTCCCTCTGGCCATGATAATAATAATTAACTTAGCTGTTACAAACACTCTCATATCGGGATACATCTCTCCCATCTGCGGGAGAGGGGGGTCCGTCCCTCTTTCGACCCCAAACCTAGTCTCGTTGCCAGACGAGCACTCATAGTAATCCGATGAAGCTGTATTAGGCTTCTCTTCGCCTCCACAGCAAAAGTTCAGGTCCGAAAAAAAAGAAACATTTGACAGTACACTCGAATCTCGAAATTCTAGATGCGCCAAACAAGGTACCTACAAAGTCGACAGCGCTTCCACCGAAAGAACTCGCGCTTGCGCATATGTATAAATTTACAACTTACAATTATTATTATACAATAATGCACACAATACACAAAGTCTTTGCTTGTCTTATCTTATTTCATATTTGTATGAAATAAGCTAATACAACCCTTTCCTCAGAAAATGTTAAATAAATTTATGTATATTCCACATTAAGTATACATTACATAGATATAAAGATATTGCGCTTACAATTTGTATGCGAACTGTCGTTGATGATACTAGTTACCTAGTAGGTACAAATGCAGAACACTATAGCACAGCCTATGAATTATTAGTATAAAACCCAGCGAGCGGCGCAAGGGCTCGCGCCCGCTTCTCCCGTGACACCAACTTCACGGCCAGGACCCATCTTTTTCATTTTTTCTTTCTTTTCTTCTGTTTGTCGCGTCTGACCTTTGACCTTTACTTTTCCATCAATACACCGTATCGTAAACACAGCGTGCGATTCGGTGCCTGTCCATAGGGCCATCACAGGAGTGGAACCATACATGTTTCCCAGTTCGCTCTGGGACCTGTGAGAGCGCCCCGACAAATGGATAGACGCCGATCGTACAAAGATACCAATAGCCCAGGCACATAAACATATGTGCATACGCACTCAGAGGTCAACATGACCTCGCATCAACCACAGCCTCGTATTGACGAGGCTCGAACAACACATCTCCAGTAGGGAGCTGGGCTCCGGTCTGGACCCCCCTCGACCCGGCAACGGGAAGAGTGCGAAGACGTAACGAGTAAGGGCTCGCGCGCGACTTATATTTGGTAGTAGGCACTACCTCTTTTTCGTCAGTCTGTAAGTATCGTTCACCATTACCACTACATTACAACGTTCAAAATTATTGATACATGATACAATAGTATAATAATCGTATATAGATATAATACAATAACATTTTAGGGAAATTAAATATTAAAGTTATGAAGGTAAGCTTATTCATAAAATGTAGTTATGAAAAAATTATACTATCCATAAAAAACCATGTTATCTGGGATCGATGACGAGATTATCTACTTGCGCCACAATAGCTTTAAAGGAAGAATCAAAATTAGCGTACAGATAAATCATTTTCCTTTTTTTCTCAGAGTTGTTTTTATATCAAATTATAGTTAATATATAATGAAAAAATAATGCTGATTTAATGTAATATCGAGAATTATCTCAACATTATTTTTCATTTCAATTAATGACGCGTTCTGGTCGGAAAATATGGCGGGATAACCGACATAGATCCGACACACATTATGGTCTAGCCGTCACTGTTGGTGCACTGAATTTCCAACCAACGGCAAACCTTTTTTTTACTTGAAATCAAAATCCGTAAGCGACAAAATGGTTTTTTCAAAACTAATTGAATGAAAATTATTAAAGTAAAATTTGTTTTGTTTCATATTTACAGGACATTTTCCTGCAAGTTTTTGATTCGTATAATTAAAAATAATATTTTACGGTTTGCGAAGACCTGTCTTTACGGTTTTCTTTTATCGTACAAAATAAGTTAATCGTGTTACGGGGTCTAGAGTCCCCCTTCACCTTCTGACGGATGAAAATACTCGCGCGCGATAGTCTCAGAATGCCTAACCGGTAAGGCGGTATTATTTGAGCTAGGTAAATCGCGTATAGTATTGGGATGAGTAATCTAAGTGTATCGTTCGGACAGATTGTAGTCGAATGTGTGTGCTATTGTCTGTCTTGACGTGTGTCATGGTTGTAGTGTATGTTTCGTATACATCCCTAGGGGCCTACAACGAATATGTGGTGTCGTGTCTGAGAGCGTATTTGCTGGTGGTGTTTGACGGTTGTCGTGATGCGGTATATTCGTACGATAGAACGTGTTTGGGGCTTCGTCACACGTTTTAGATCATAATCCATTGCGCTTGCAAACGAGAGGGTTGGGGTTGGCGTGGCACCCGATCGAGGTACTCAACTGAGATGTTTTTGAAGGCCTCCTGATGGAGTTCAAAGTCCTTATGTAATTCAAGATGGCGCACGCGGACAGCTGGTGGCTATACGCAGGAAGCAATTTTTGACTTTCCGCAAAATCTGTATGTTAGAGGGTCTTGCGTGAGCGTATACTACACTGGAATGTGAAAATCTCAGGATACAGACTTTGTATAGTGTTAGCTTATGTCTGAGAGGCATCTAACTTTAGCATTTATTAAGTAATTCATCTTTGACTTTAGTTATGTGCTCCTTGAAGGTGGGAGCACGATTAAGAGACGCGATACTTAACAGAGTTTGCTCGGGGGATTCTTTGCCCAGAGAGTTATGGGGGTATAATACGCTTAGGTTGGCTAAGGCGATCAAGAGATGTAGAATATAACTCAACTCTGAAAGAGTTCTCCATCGTGAGAGCCAGTCATCGAGCGCATTGACGTCCCTCTGGAGATTAGCGTGGGTTACCCTGTCAGGGCGGTATCGTCTGCAAACATCGCCAGCTCTACCCTGGGATGGTGCATCATATCGCTTGTGTACAGGTTATACAGTGTTGGGGATAATACAGAGCCCTGGGGTATTCTGAATCTCAAAGTGGGCGCGAAGAGCTTGAGCTCTACCCGGTATCTAAAGTGCCGGTTAGATGTGTAGTCCCTAACGATAAGTACTAGTCTGTCCGGCACTCAGGCCTTCGTGCCAGATTTTGACAAACTCTTTTGCTACATCAGGCATTCGTGACAGACTTTATCAAAGGCTTTTGATACTTTAAAAAAGGCTGATCATGTCGGATGTTTACGTGTGCAGTTTGACCCATTCATTACACATTCCGTAAAGCGGTGAACTTGTAACTGTGAGCTTCGCGAAATGCGGATTGCTGGTCTATGAAGAGTTCTTTATCGCTTGCATCCTTCATGTGCGCGAGAGGAACTCTGTCATACAGCTTAGCCAAGGAATTGATGAGGCTTATTGGATTGTAGCTTCTGAACGCGACAGCATACCTGTCACTTTACGGCGGTATTATTTGGTCGAGAGTTACTCCCCCGTTCGTGCCGGCACATTTCGACTGCAATACAGCATGATACTGCTTAACTACCTTACTTTCTCATCTCACAAAAATAGTATAATTGTTCAATAGAATAAAATAATACATCAAAAAGATTGTACGAGCAAGAGGCACTGTCATATTGAATATGTGTATAAAATTTTATTTATTCAGGGTGTATCAAAGAGCTCTCATCACCGGCACTAAAATGACGCACAGTCGCGTGGGATATGTGGTGGACCTGAGTCTGTCTGCAAGTGACCTGGAAACCTACAAAAACTCTAAAACTTTCATGATTGGGTCCCTACTGCTCTTCACATGCGATAACCTTCAAAATGTATTATGTGCCACTGTTATTGAAAACCAGTCGAATAAGGTAGGTTATTTGATGTTGTATAAGGTGACAAGCAAATGTAGGGGAATCCGCCCCTGATCTGATGGCGGTGTCGAGAAAAGATGTGGAGGAGGCAAGAGGTGCGTAAAAATCGTGATGGGAACTGGCGAGAAAAAGTGTATTTTTTGCAGTTGGGCGGCCCCTAGAAGAATAAATTGCACAATGTTACGGATTGTGCAATAATTGAAATCAAGTTTAATTTTTATTGCCCTTTTTTCTTGTAAGATGTGTGCAGGCTCTGCTTGATCAGGTATAATGTGAGCGACAGGTACTGCTAGGTACCCGTTCAATTTGGCTGCAATGCAGCATGGCACTACCTCGTACTATTTAATTTTACGAACTTCTGTCAGTTTCTATTGTAGGGCATTGTGCCCCCCATGAACCAACGATACCCACAATGAGTGACATGGAACCCCTCGTGGCCAGTTTATTGCTTAGTATAAAGTTGAACAGATCACTAGGCATTGTATCTGACGAACTGTAGGGGGAGGGCATCAGCGCCGCACACAATAATAGGTCCTTCCGAAAAGGAAGAAAGCTATGAGGCTTTTAGAGCTTACCAAGACTCATAAATATTTGCGGCTAACGAGAGGTTAGGCAGATGTGTAGCACTACTTCATTATAACCCCCAGTGTGCAATCGGAAATTTCAAAAGCCGCATGGTAATTGTTATCTGTTTACACCGGTTTTCTTACTGCATGAGCGATAGATGGTACATTGCAGCAATGCCGCTAACACCTTTTAATTGTGTGCATTCAAATTCAGGAACAAAAAATCTATTGTAGACTTTCTTAGATAATGTGACTTTAAATATGAACACGGGAGTTTTAGTTTTGGTTTCAGCTGGAAAAACCAGTTTCACTCGGACACTTGTTAAATTACCTACTATTCGGCTACCATTTTGTGGTTCTTATAAAAATTTTAGAATTTCATGATAATTTCATAAGCGTTGTACAAAACAATGACGAACCACATGACCCGACATAAATAAATTTCATTATTTACGATTGCCGTTGCAAGGGGACGTTTCTGTGGTAACCAGTCGGGTTTTCTGCTGGGAATTATAATAACGATTGGAGTTTAAACTGTGATAGCTTTGATAATAGGCGGCTTCTTATACAGAGTCTTATTTCGGCTTTGTGTAATATCCCGCCTATTACAAAGGAATAGTCTTTATCGATTTGACGCATTATTGACGATTTAAATAAAAATCTCGATCTTTAATTGAATCAAATTTTATGGCAGCCCGTTGAACATTGGTGCACGCTTTTAACACATGATTTCCACAAAATTGGATTCTAAGACTTGCCGCGAGTGAGAAGTCATATATATATATATATATATATATATATATATATATATACCGGTGTACAGATTCGGGAAATAACGAAGAACAATTAACGAATTTCCAGTTAATAAGGTAAAATTGGTGTTATTCTATCCAACGAATTGTAAGTAATAAAGAACGCCGAAGCAATTTTGATTTTCTTTTATGTCGCCACATTTGATACATTCTTTCGTTATGCACATAAATAATATTGTATCAAAAGTATCATTTGGTAGAACTTATTATATGAATATCACTACATCAACACAAAGAAATTAAGATGAGATGATGACGATAAAATTAACGACACGAGTCATTGAATATTGAATACCGGACACTGTTATTTTAATAGGCGAACGATTATTGTTGTTGGATCCAAGTATCATACATTATAAGTAATATCCAGTTCTCGATAAATTCATGGTTTTATTGCCACGGGAAGTAACATTACTTGCCGTTGACAAGTATCAAGAATCAAAGACGTACAGTAATAGGTATAAATAACCTTGCGAGATACCTGGATACTTAATGTAGCCAGATTAAGTATTATACTTTTACAATAAAAAATATTACATTTGAATTTGGAATCTTTCACTTTTATACAACTGTTAATAGTGTTTTTTCATTTTGGCCAATACAATGTACAACATTCTGCGATATTAAAATGGAGTGGGGAGATAAAGAGAACAGAATCGCTGTGGCACACAGTAGATGATATATACTCAAATGCATTTTTTTAAACTATATACACTTGGTATTAGTCAAATGCACAAGCAACTGACAAGTATACCCAAGTACCGGGCCATTAAATGGTAAAGTGAGACTTCCTGTGTTTCTGACTGAGAAAGGTCTGACCGTTGTGTTCGTACGTTCGTTAAGTGGTGGTCAAAGCAGTTAGTGTTAGAATTCGAAGAAATTCTGTCAGAAAACAAAAGATTTTATCTCGGGAAATGAAGATAGCACCTAGAACCATCTCTCGCGTCTTGCAGCCTACAAGAGCCGCCGGTAATTTCTTAACTGATAAGTTAAAGAGCAATATGTGGTGGCAAAATAGAAACAACTACTGAAGCGGTGCGCAAAGGGAGCTCACAGAATATGTTTGTTTGCAGATGAGACTTTTAAATTGAGCAACATTACAAACCGATCGTATTTACGCTCAAAGCTCAAAGGAAGCTTCGCAATTACTCGATAGAGAGCAACGTGAGCGTTATCCGACTTTAGTGATGGTTTGGTCGGATGTTAGCTATGAAGAAGTGGCAGAGCCATGTTTTTGTGAAAAAGGTTTGAAAACTTCGGCACAAATGTATCGTGAAACCATTCTTGAGAAGATAGTTAAGCCTCTTAATAACACCATGTTCAGTAACCAAGTATGGTCCTTCCAGTAATACACGGTGTCTGATCATAAAGCTCAATCCACCCAACCTTGCTTAAAACGAACGTCCCGGACTCGTTCAGATCTGAAATGTGACCGCTGGATTATAATCGATTGGTCAGTCCCTAAAACAATCCATAACATGTATTGCAGCCAATGGAGACCACTTCGAAAGAGCTTCATGATTTTTAATTGTATTATAATATTTGTGTGTTAAACTACCACATTGTAAAAGTAATAAATGTTATTGCAAAAATAAAAAAATATTTTCTTTGCTTCTATGTTCCTGGCAAGACTAGGTATAATTTAATAAAAACTTCCAATGAAAATTGTTTTGAACACAATTGATATGGTAATTTGAGAGATATGCAATTTTTTGATTTGCTACTACGACTTGGCTGCCGGCTTTTGCTAATGATTTTTATCATATTTTCAGATTACCGTCGCGTTCACTCACGTTCTACCCGGCGACGTGTTCTCACGTGAGTTTCTATTGATAGAGAGCGATGTTTACTTCGAGCCGTACCACAAAGTTTTGAAAATCCTCCAAAACGCCAGCACCACGTCTCTGCCGATGCAGCAGTATATTGTGTATGCTGAAGTAAGCTTTTATCTACAATAACAATTTTATTTCTATTTAGGATTAGTACGTGCGTGTCGAACTATTTAAGATTAATGTGTGCGTGTGTTCGTGATCGAGGGCGCGAGCGTATAAGTGTGTGCGTGTGTTCTTGTATGTGTGAGCGTTTACTAAGTATACTTTCTGGTCAAATTTCGGCTTCGGTTACTATATAAATAACAAACTATGCATATTATAATTCAAAACTGTGTGCGGAGTGTACCCTATATTCCCCTATTTCTACTTTCATTAGAGGTAGGTCCATGCTGCATTGCAATCCTAATTGATTCTGCGCGATCGAGGTCGTGCCTCTCGCGCACATAGCACCAGAGAGACACCTACGCTATCGCGTTTTGTGCGGTTTATGAGTAGTCCGGCGGAAATAAAGAGGGCAATACAACTGCATGATAATATTGCGGATGTCTTTATGCGTTGCGACCGAAGCGAAATTGTTCAGAACGAGCAATCGACACGCCAATGCGTGGCTCAGGCTATTGCTCAACCTACTATTGTAGTGGCAGCTGACGACGATAACTATTCTCGCAGTGGGGTGACTGTAGGGCGGCAAAACGATAAAATGCGGGCTCTGGTCGCAGGATGTATTTCTGCTGTATTCATTGCTTTAGGTCTTAAAATTAATTTGTTCTTTAGGTTTTGCTAATTTATATTGAGAGAAAGTCTCATCCTAGGGAGACATATCTCATAAGTTTCTGATATGATAAACCCCGTTGTTTTCTCGTTTAATCTTTCTGGATTAGGAGGATCTTGGTGATGGAAATTGTTTTTAGCCCACGCGCCATAATCACTCATTTTATCCATAACAGTATTGATGTCCTAAGTTTACGCTACCGAGACCATGGTTACTGTATAGCTTTCGTAACATCGTGGTGGTTAAACAATTAAATAGACCTCGATAATGTCCGTGAGACAAGTTTAATTGTTGTAATACACACACACATACGCACACGCACAATCACGCGCACGCACATGCACGCACGCACACTTGTACTCACACGCACGCACACTTGTACTCACACGCACGCACGCACGTAAGCACGCACGCACGCACACACACACACACACACACACACACACAC
>JAFELO010010712.1:477482-509190 GCA_017140195.1 Eumaeus atala | reverse complement strand
AAGAGCAAACCAACATGCGCCTATCTGTGGCACACGTCCTTTGACCTCCTTTAAAAAACAATTCATTTATTAACTACACTGAGATGGATGGAGAGAATGGAATTAACACCATTTCGATATTAATTTTATTCTGTATTTATTTGTGTGGTTAGTTTTTTGTATCAGAATTACTATTGATAATTTTAGTAATATATAGTGGTAGCTCCAGATTTTTCTAAATGTATGTTGTGGTCATTTCGAGTGGATGCAATCTTTATTAATTTGTATCAATGTAAGCGTGTATATTAAGACTTGTACACGGATTGTCACCAGTTTAATGATCCAACTAGAAAAAAACCCTCAATGTGCGAGTCCGACTCGCACTTGGCCGTCGGTCACCTCCCAGTGGTAGGATATGGGGTATTAAAGAGCATAACCTCTGTGCGGTCACTTCTGAGAATTTTTAGGGAACGAAATGACCTGTGAACACACACTTTTGTAAAGCAAGTATGCGTTACAAAAGTGTGTGTTCACCTCGGAGAGCACGTGAACTCTTCTTGCCCCTTATTTATCTCCAGTCGTGTCCAATAGCCGTTCCATCGGAATAGGGGAATGAGGGGAATGAGACTTGTGTCTATGTCCTGCGTTGCTTGGCTGGTCTCTGAGTGCCGTGGCCAGAATTTCGCCAAGAATACTAGAAAATAAAATTTGTTGTGGCTTTACGCAAAACGGTGAAAAGCCATTGCTTGTAAGAGGTGGTTCTACTCTGCATTGTAGCTGGATTAGGCCGGCACGTATTTCTCGCTCACATAACACCGCCTTAAAACTGATAATTACTGTTTTGTTGTTAGTAAAAGTATGGCCCATGCGGCAAGTGTGAAAGCTGTCAACGCATCTGAATAAGCTGATGTTAATGGGATTCGGTAGTCACAAAATGGCTCTCATTTCTAGTTTATCCCAATATGCTATAAAAATATTGATTTAAAATGCAGCTGCTCGTTGTAGATCAACATTTTTGATCGTGAGCGATGGACGTATCCCATCGCGACCTAACCCGCAACAGAGTGTAATGCGACATGCGAAATCTCTTTAGGTGATCACCAGCAGCTCAGACCGAACTCGGCCCATTACATTGTGGGGAAGAAGTTCAACTTGGAAGTGTCCCTCTTCGAGCGCATGGTCAGGAACGGAGTCCACAGCAGAACCCTCACCACCCAGAGAAGGATGCGCAGGGAAATAATGGACCTGCTGGTGCCGACTATATATGACAAGCTGGAGTGTCATCCCAGCGTCTTCTCGTATCCTGATGTGCGGGGCATGACTAAGAATTTATATTTCTTCGACCACACCGTGTTTGAAGATACAAAGGTAAGGTTTTAATGAAAAGTGTCGAGCGGTCATCCCGACACTAGCAATGTACCTGCGGCTAACTTGGTTCTACGGCATTTCTCGTCTTCTACGCCAAATGAAAAGTGACTATCGTCACCCATAGACATCCGCATTACTGACATGCAGAGACGTTGCCCTTCTTTCTTCCTTACCTCCAATGGGTGGTGGTTACTCACAAACCGCACGAAACGGGGCGGGGTTGGAAGGAGGGCAACACATCGGCATAGAAATTATGTGGATGTTCATGGGCGTCGGTATTCTATATAAAAAAAATACTAATCAATAAAATGTTACTCGTATTTTGCAGGCAGACGATAGCAGCTGCAACAACATATTCGAAGCGAAGTGGTGCGTGTCGCTAGCTAATTACTTCATCAAGTGTAGATATGAGCCCTCGGAGGTCACCATTCTGACCACATATTCTGCACAGGTCTCACTGATAACTTCGGTAAGGTTCTTTTATATTTCAGAACTAGCTGTGCTAGTCTCAGTTGGACTTGATAAAAAGAAAGGGTAGGTATTAGAAACTTTTTCCAAGTTTTCATATGTACATAATCTTATATTTCAGCTAAGTGAAAATTACGAGTCGTTAAAAGACGTCCATATAACCACAGTTGACAACTACCAAGGAGAGGAGAACAGGATAGTCATACTGTCCTTGGTCAGGAGTAACAATGCGAGGAACATTGGGTTTCTGGCGACTGCCAACAGAGTCTGTGTAGCTCTGTCCAGAGCTAAAGAAGGCAAGATTTTATATATGTAGTTAAATTCGTGTATACAGAATACGTGAGGTGACAAGAATCAGGGGGATCGGAAAATCGTATGAAACCCGCAGCGTAACACTTTATCACGATTCATATTATTTCTCAAAGAATAGACTCCGGTCGATTTCGGAGCTGAAATTCACAGTTCACGGGCTGCTCACAAAACGCACGAAATGCGACAGCAAAGCTGTCACATACGGCGGTCTCATTTGATAGAGAGGTCGTGCCCACATTCTTCCTGTTTGTATCCTGTGGCCCATTGGAGTCAAGAGGGCAAGGACGGAAACGCATCGGCATAGTAATTACGTGGAAGTCCATGGGCGTCGCATTCGTTGGGGGGAGGGGGAGGGGTAAATACAAAAATATATATTAAATTTAAAAAAAATGTTACACATTCCAGGTCTGTACATATTCGGTAACATGTCGTGTCTAGAGACTAGTCCCATGTGGATGACTATGAAGGCCAAATTGGAGAAGCAAAACGCGATAGGGAGCAAGTTCCGGTTGGTGTTCAGTGACAAAAATAGCGGCGAAAGTAACGTGGAAGTAAGTTCTCATGTTATTTAAGTTTTTCACTCTTATCTCGCTCACGCACAACTATCTATCACTCTGTTCCTCCCACTGGACGTAGCCGCGGATAAAAAAGAAAAGCGCGGTGGTAAAGTATATTATACTATTTTCGATATGTGATGATACGGATGACATGTCTTATTCTTACGAGTTACGCATTTTCCACTAATCATAAGCCTGTATTTGATCATTTTTTTATGAGATAGGGGGCAAATGAGCAGGTGAGTAGTGACTACCGCCGTCCATAGACACATGCAAGATATATTTTTCCATATGTCTTTTTATAATTCAGTCGCTAGTCCATCACCGTGGGCTTTCGCGTTTTCATGCTGACCTAAGGCCATTACGATACTGACTTTTGACAACTCTTCTGTGGATTGACGTGACACAAAGTGCAAGGGGATGTTTCAGATCAGTATCATAATATTGACCGCGTCGCTATTTCAATTGCCACAACAGTTTAGCGGAGTAGCGAAGAGTTTGTTCTCTCCTTGTCTTGTTCATACACAATTCTCAGCTTGGAAGCTATGATTTCCGTTAGATGGAGTCGACTTTATCAGATCACTTATACTAGCTGACCTCCGACTTAGCACGAGCGCTTCTTTGCAAGCATTACATCGGCATGGTCTTTGTATTCAGTTCTGACGCTAAATGCTACGAATCCTTACAGTTGTTGTGCGACAGTGGAATAGCGTCGCTTCGTCGCGTTCACTTTGTCATTATCAACATCGATAGTAGGTTCTGAGGCAGCAAATGGGTCCTCCGGTATCAGCTGGAACGCTTTAGATCTAACCACGGTTTGAAACAGGTTTAACCTCATCGGATGGACAATGAGAACATGTGAAAATGTATGTTCGGTAATCCGCATTTCATTATGCTTTCCAACATATATATAATAATTTTCACGCATATCATCACATAACGAAAATTGAATAATAATATGCACTTCGTCTCCAACTTCGGGTTTGCGGTCAAAATGCAAACACTACAACACTTGGTCGCTACGCCATACACATACTTCTCTGTTAAAATAACCATTTCCATACTTTTCAGGTAGCAACCCCTCTCGAGCTAGATTTGTGTTTTAAAATAAAATTAGCGGATCACGTTAGCAATTTTAAGAATAGTTAACAGTTCAAACATTAAGAATAGTTATTTTTATGTATTTACAATATCTGTGATATTATACATAAATACATAATTTTTTACACATAATTTTCTAATAATAAAATAAGTCGATTAAAATGTACCTATAGCACCAGACAGTCTCTTGTAGGTAAGTTACAATTTAAATATATTGATGGGCAGGAATTCAAAACATTGGTGCCATAATAAAGGTTTTTTATCGAACTTAATTATAAGCATCCATGCGACCTAGTTTGACTTTGGTTGTGGTTTGAGTATGAGCTTGCTTGACTTTGATGTGGCCTGAAACTGCCAACTGGCTAATATTATCCCGTGTGTTGGTGAGTTATCCCGTGCGTCTATCAGTACCGGATAACACTGATTGTTTGGATTGGTATTGTGATCAGTTAGGAGGGTGGTTCGATTATTTTTATAGCATTGAAGAACAAACTGGAAATCCGAGCGTTTTAATGACTACCGGCGCCCATTAACATCTGCTTAGAGGATAAGGCTACTACAGATGCTGATGTTGTTGTGCTCGGTAATAACCAAATGACTCAGATCTATTGCTACTTTATTACCGTATGGAAAACATTTTAAATCACATCACCGTAGTACATCATTCTCGTTATACGGCTATTAGAGAAAGAGGGAAAGCAGATATGTGCCAGCATCTCTTTCTCTCTCGCCCCTACGTAAGCATACGAAACGTGACTCTCTCTTTATATTCACAATATTATCTGCCTGTCAACTTTCGTTGGCCTTGTTTTCGTAACGCTCTTGTCACGCTTTCACCAGCTTGCTCCCGATAAAGAAGTTTTACTTAAAAATATCATGCTACACACAATAGCTACATACTTTTGTTTTTATAAAATAGGGGGAAAAGCCTTTTCACGAAAACCGACACCCACAAACATTAGCATAATTGCTATGCCGAGCTTTCGCCCCCCTTCCTTCAGCTATGCCCACTAAGGGACCTACTACACCTCCACAGATGGGGTTGTCCCGCACTACAGGACAACCCCACTTACTTTAGCGTATCTCATACTTAAACTCAATAAGAGGTGTAGCATTAAAGTCATACATGTATACGCACCAACCTCGACACACGCCGATGACGATGTGGAGGCAACCTATGAGGATGTCTCACAGGCCTTACACAGCATAGGCCCACTTCTATGTTGTTGTGGGGGACCTTAATGCATTCGAAATGGTGTCGAATCGAGTCTGGGGGACCACATGGAGTCGGAAGTCAAAATCGCAGGGGGCAAATGCTGGTAAATTTCCTCGATAAGGGCCCCTTCTTAATTAATTCCTACTTTAAGAAGCGCCATAGGAAGTGGACATGTCAGAACCATACTGTGACAAGGAACGAGATTGACTTTATTATGACGGACCGAAAGCATATATTTAGGGATGTCTCCGTGATCGACAGGTTTCAAACCGGAAGTGATCACCGTTTGGTTAGAGGCTCTCTGAATATAGGCTTCCGACGCGAGCGTGTACGATACGAGCAGGCTGGGTTTCGCAGAGGATTTAGCATCATGGACCACATTTTCACGATATGGTAACTTGTACAAAATAAACATGAGTGTGCCTTGCCTTTATGGACTATGAGAAAGCTTTTGACTGTCGAAACCTGGGCTGTCATGGAAGCTTTACAGCAATGCCAGGTCCATTGGCGATACGTCGAAGTACGAAGTACTGAGAGAATTGTATGACGCTGCTTTTATGTTCGTTATGATTCCGGGAAGTCAAACAAGGCCAATCCAATTGCATGGGGATGTTATTTCCCCGAAACTGTTCACTAATGCTTTGGAGGACGTCTCTAAAACTTTAAACTGGGCAGAATGCGGTATAAATATGAACGGCAAGTACCTCTCACATCTTCGTTTCGCCGACGATGTCAATGTGATGGCCAAATCGTCGGAGAGCTGCAGGAAATGTTGCACAGCCCAAATGAATCCTCCCGACGTATTGGCCTTAGGATGAACTTGGACAAGACAGAGGTCATGTTCACCGAACACGTCCTGGGGCGGTCAACGTCGATGGTGCTATTCTCGGAATCCTAGACGAATACGTCTACCTCGGGCAAATATTGCAATTAGGTAGATATAATTTCGAGAAGGAAGCCAATAGAAGGATTCAGTTGGGTTGGGCATCATTCTGGCTTCGTCACATTCTCACGTCGCCTATGTCGCAGAGCTTGAAGACGAAAGTCTTGATGAAAGTGATAACCTACGGGGCCGAAATATGGCCTCTTAATTTAGGACTGGTCAGCAAGTTTGCGGTAGCTCAACCGGCCTTTGAACGTGCTATGTTGGGTGTTTCTCTGTCCGACAGAACTCGTAACGAAGTCATAAGACAGATAAGTAAAGTATCCGATATCACGCGACAAGTACTCTCGCTGAAGTGGGCCGGTCACACACTCAGAAGAACTGATGGCAGATGGGCCAGTAAGGTTCTGGAGTGGAGGCCTCGTTTAGGGAAACGAAGTGTTGGTCGACCGTTCACCAGGTGGGAAGACGATCTCCGTGCAGTAGCCGGGATGAATGAGCGTAGCAGGAGATCGGTCATCTTGGTGTTCATTCAGAGAGGCCTACTTCCAGCAATGGACGGATAAGGACTGATCATGATGGTGAACAGAGATTACACTTATGCCTGCGCGCACACACTTGTGCGATATAATATGTCCGGCACTGTTGGCTAATTTCTATAGAGATGGCCATTATGGTCGAATCTCGGGTAGGACGACATTTTTATTACTATGCGAGCAATCGGAACTTTCGGTTGCTACCGACACAAATAGACATCTACAAAAAAAGGGATAAGTAGATGTGTTGCTCTTCTTTGACCCATCCTCAATATCCTACCTCAAGAAGCTCACACAAGAGAATACGAGCAAGATGTATCTCCCCGGTCGTGCCGACCCGGTTTGGCAGCAATACAGCATAGCAGTAACTCTTACTATTGATTTAAGTGATTAATAAATCAAGGAGGCAAACGAGTAACCGGAGCCCTCTGAAAACCACCGACTCCATGGACACTCGCATGACACTAGCAGATGCGTTGTCACCCCATTATCCCCTAATGGGCAACCGGCCACTCACACACTGCTCGAGATGCTGTCACTTTACGTAGGTATCAAGTGAGCGAGAGGCAATTCACCGTTGTGCCGGCCCAATTCTGTTGCATTGGAGGATGTCATGTCATGCACCATGCATGGCACTACCTCCTATGCAGCATGGCACTACTACTTCCTACAACGAATTTAACCCATTCGTAGTATTGCGTATTCCATCTTCCGAAATATAGAGTGAGGTAAGAGCCTCACGGACCACTGGACTCAGGGCCGGTGACGGTGCGTCAACGAGTTTCCACGTGTCATAAAAAAGTACACGTTACGGAAATGAGGCCAATGGACGTTGAGAGGCAGAGATCTAAGTTAGTGAATATAGAGAAAGATATTTACAGTGAAGATAGGAGCATGTCTATTTTTATTCAGTTCCATAAAAGCTTATATTTCTCTTCCAAACTGCATAGCAGTTTGTCGGTAGGTGAACCTCCCTTAATCTAAGGACATCTTTATGTAAACTTTGGTAAGTAGGCACTGTTTTACATTATTATGTAAGCTGTTACATCATTACTTTTTTCTATCCAACACTAGCTATCTTGGGACACGTTTTAAATCATGTTAGTGAAGATAGAAAGAGATAGATATGAATGTTTTGTATACGTAACTCTATTTGCCCCGTGGTTTTGCTTATTATTTTGGCAAGAGAGAGGTCCGAGCACACCTTTGCTTTCTCTTTTCCTCTCGTCGCTTGTCCATGGAACAAAGTTAAGTTAGTATTAAGTTCTAAGGCAGAATCGTTGTTTTTGGAACATAACAGTTTTGCAGCGTTCCTAAGGTAACAGACTTCGTATAATATAATATATCTATATCTCTTCATATAATAAGACAATAAGAAAAATTGTGTCTGTATATTACATATTAACATAAAAAAAACCTGTGCAACATATAATGTGTAACTTGTTTTGACAACCGGAACAACTGAACTACACCAACGAAGTCGCGATCACCATCTACTTTTATATACATAAGGTGCATAAAATGTATCAACTACAGGACGATTTACATTACTACATCGATAAAATTATTTTCAGATTAATAACGCATCCTACATAGATTCATCGGTGCCAAAGGACGTACAGCATTCAGACGCCGAATTACATACAGATAACCTGTTTATTAAAATTATGCTAATCATATACACATGTCTGGAATATATGGGGATCTTTTTGTATGATTTATTTAAAGAAGACCAGCCAATACAGGCACCGCGGCAGGCAGTAAGGGGCTCTGATTATACGTCAAGACACAATCGCTCCATGCTAAATTCACGTTCACGAGACACCCACGACAGGAGAAACCTTCGCAGGTCCGATAATAATCCAAGACGCCATTTTGTCGATTAAGTCAAAAGACTGACACTGGCATTGTGTCTCATAATGTTGACCACTTTGTGAGTTAGTGTAATTCTATATTGCGGCTGAAATTGTGTCTGTACTACGGGAGAGGTATCTCTCGCTTTGATAATACTACAACTGGCAGCTGTGGGCTAAGACGCGCCTAAAAATATACACAATCATGAAACATTACAACTACTGCTCCACGCGAAACGGATCAACTGTCCCGGGTTCGAATCCCGGGTCGGATCAAACAAAAAGGTGTTACTTTTAAGTTTCCAAACTTCCAAACTCCGGACCCACATGACTCGGACACCACGTTAGGCCTTCGATTCTGTACAATAATGCTAATAAATATAAAAGTACACTTTATATTTGCTTAGGTTATAATCAACTAAGTAATATAGCTTATACAATGTGACACATGTTAATAAATATAATAATATTATTATGTATACTTTCAAAAAAAATAATTAAATTACTTTGTAGTAAAGAAGTGTTCATTTGAAAGGTAGTAATTTAACAAGGTACGGTGAGAGAGCAATGTGGTAATTTTAATGTCTGGGGTCCTTGAAAAATCCTAAGTAAGTTCCTTTCACATAAAACTTCAGCTCAACCGTTCCTCCTGTGTCCTCCAGTACCCCTCTAGCCGGGGCCCTAGCAGTCTTTTCCGTTACTAGATTGTTACGCCACTGATTGTGTAAAACCCGATGAGTTCCCAAATCCCTGACCACCTCCAGAAGACACATCATGAACTTAAGTTTTGTACTAATCATATAGATAATATACGTAGGGTAGGCAATCCATAGGCCTGTGACGGCAACTGCCCGTGTTGGTTAATAGAAAAGAAAGCTGAGAATGTCTTACTATCTTTGTATGTCTTATCTCACAGGCGCATTGCGTAGAGAGAAATTAATGAAAAAAGAGACAGATAGTTAAACCACTCTTGCTTTCGCTTTCGATGGGCGCGTTTTATGCCGGCTTCCCTACTCTATGGTCATAAAGAGTTATAAAACCGTGAACACACCTGAATTCATGACTCATATTTTGTATTAATAATATGATGGAGCCCATCTTAACATTTTACCTGAATACGCAAATTACCACCCGCATATACAGATGCTCTCACGATGCGCACGAATCACTACAGCATACATATCACTTGCGGCGGTATCATGTGAGTTAGAGTTAGCTTATCGGACGTGCCAGCCCGATTCCCCTGCAACGCAGCATGAGACCTCTTACACTATGTAATAGTAATTATAAGGCTGATTCGTATGTCTTTATCACTCTTGCTATAAAAATACGTTGAAGTGTTGAATTAATACATCTTTTCCCTTTAATTCAATGTATTTGTCGTTAACTGAAGTTAAATTTTTACAACAGTTTGAGTTAAAATTGAGAAAATTACATAAATGTTCTGAAATATAGTTTGTGGTTATAAATATACAAATTGGATTGACATTTGACGTTGTCAATTTGCCATTACAATCTACCAAAATATGATTATCATCGATTCAGTTTTCATTTTATTAATTCAATTCTGTTTATATATGTGTGGTGTATGAGTACGCACGTGTATATGTAAATCAGAAAGAATTAGCAAGCTGACGTGGCAATGGGTCTGCCACATTGCTCGCAAATCCGATAAAGCAACCTTTATCGGAATCCGATAAAAGTTGGGGTAGAAAGGTTCTCGAGTGGCGGTCCCGCAGCGGTAGACGGTGTGCCTCGGTGCCTCTTACCTGGAGGACTGACGACTTGGTTAAGGTGGCGGTGAGCCACTGGATGCTACTGGCCCGTGACCGTGACCTATTACATTGAGGAAGTTAATGAAGATAAGTAGTAATTCAAATAATTTAATGTTCAATTATATGAAACTAACAGAATCAATATATTGTATTCATAACGTACGGCTGTAGGATATCGGTTTAGAACAGAATGTACCATATATTGCCGCTTATACTTTGATAAACTTACGCAAATAAATTTATTTCTCAAATAATTATAAGTTGCATGCATCTTTAAAATATAATTCCTTCAATATTTTTTCAGACGTTTTTATTTATTTTTACTACTGTTTAGCAAATATATTGTTTTTGTTTTTCTTTTAGGATCATGTGTAAATACTGAATACAATTTTAAATGGATGTTGAAAGTCGGCCTTTGGAAGTTCCTAACGACAAAAATAAGCTGCTGAAGTGAAGAACAAAACAATACATCTACTAATATTTTATCGCAGACTGATTTAAATTATACCGTATCATATAAATTATATAATTCATATGGTAGGAGAAGTTTCGAGTGATGGAATTGATCGATAGTTACAATCCTAAGCAACTTGTATAACGGAAAAACTACAATCAAGAGCTGAAAATGACATTAATGAAGAATTTGACAGCTCACAGGGCTGTGTATACTTGGTTTCAACATCAATTCAAGATCATGCATGTCGCTTATCTACAATTATCTATTTTAGCGACAGTACTGTCCTCTTGTCTGATGCAACCTTTAGATCAAGGCCACTGAGATGCAGTTAATAGTTCATTAACAAACAAAGGAACAAACAAAGTGTTGTAGCTCGCAAATGTTTCAACGAAACCTTCTGGAATTTAAGTTACATCCTCAGCAATGGGCTTATATTACGCCACATTCAAAAGATATAAAAAAAATACTATTGTAAACATTTAAGGTTTCTATTTCGCACATGTCTCATACTGACATCAAGGAGCGGG
Organism: Eumaeus atala; assembly: GCA_017140195.1. Classification (NCBI taxonomy): domain Eukaryota; kingdom Metazoa; phylum Arthropoda; class Insecta; order Lepidoptera; family Lycaenidae; genus Eumaeus; species Eumaeus atala. The sequence goes on along the minus strand of JAFELO010010712.1, from coordinate 498,158 downwards.
TTATGCTTTGCAGAACTACAATTAAAAATATTGTTTCTATAGGTGACACTTTTATACAATCTGACATTGACATGCATGTCAAAATACCAATATTTGTGTAAAAGACGTGTGAGGTTATATCAAATCATCCAACGATTTTAAATGTGGCTATGAAAAAAAAAGCTATTCAACATGTAAAATGTTTTGCGCTCTGTTTAACACGTACTCAGACTTGACACCGCACATTCGGTGTAGGGACTAGCTGACGACCCCGGAAACGTTCGAGAAACACAATACATTTCTGAGACCATTGCGTGCGAGTTTTTCTATCCGTCAGGAGGAGAAGGGGGGACTGCCCCCCGGTCATAATCCTCTCCATGAAGCCAAACGTTTGCGTCTGCGCCGAGGCCATTTTAGCTACCGCTCGCGAGCTTCCCCCGACTCTGACGTCGGGGGAGGAGGGGGACCCCTCGGTCCCTCTGGCTATGATAATAACAGTTAAATTGGCTGTTACAAACACTCATATCGGGATGCAACTCTCCCATCTGCAGGAGAGGGATTCGGCCCCTCTTTCAGATTCAGATCGAGTGACAGAAAATTGAACTGAGGCAATAATTTAAAGTAGACTAGAGGAAGGATAGAGAAGAGCAAGAACTCATATCACAGACATTCTATAACAGTCCTATAACAATTTCTGGAGTATAATTTAAAGACTGGATCAGTTTATGAAATACAATAATTACCGCAAAAAATCATGTTTTTTTTTACTGTTTATGTTCAAGGTTGTGGATTTTGTAATAAATAAAGTAGTGAAAATATATCATTTTAATAAACCTTTAATAGTAATAAGGTAAAACAGTCTACCCGCCTGTGATTATTGTGATGTATTACTAATTAAATTGGTAGACAGTTTACACTAAGAAACAACACTAAATAAAAATATAATTATTAATTATTAATCTTAGAAGACCACGATTTCGAATGTTTAGTTTCTATATCAAAGAGACTGAGAGTACCCATTGATATTTTAAGTAGATAATTATTATACAGTAAATTAATATTATAGGTTTTAATAATGAAAAACACAACCATGATAGTTTTATACGAGGACATGTCATTATTTACATTTCAAGGAATGTGGCTCTACTCCGACTAACGAAAGCGCGTATAAATGTATTGCGTTATTTAGTGTATTTTTATGTAAATGGGCGGCGATCTGATTTCGTTTCACGTATTCCTTTAAAAATAGTACAGTAATTTTACCATTTTATAAAAAAGAAAAATAAATTGTATTTCACGCAATGTTTTTTTTTTCCGTGTATAAAGGATATGTTTGACTTGTTGGACATGCCTGTATTTTAATATTACCGTAGAGACAGTCAATATGAAAATACAATTGTAAAGTTCCTAAGGCTAATAAAACATTCCAAAAAGTATTTATAACTGTATATTGAATAATTTCTAGAGCGGTTTGTAGGTAAAGCTCCAGAAAACCTATCTTTGACATGTCATTATCTACGTAGGGACCTTTGATATGTATATTTCAAAATGTTGTAAACACGCCGCTGTCTCCAAGCAATAAATATGTTATAATATTGTGGCTACTTCGAAGATATCACTTCAAAGAGATAATGTCGCCTATTTTGAAGCCCCTGATCATATCGAGGAGGTGAAAGGATATCTGGTATAAGCGACACTTTGGGCGATATTGAGTTATACACATATTCGGAATCTGCGAATTTTTCTGCGTCGAATGTTGCTGGAATCCTTAAAATAAAAACACTTCTGTGGCGTTTGAAACAACTCTATTTTTGGGTTTCTTTTAAACTGGCAGTGTTTTTTCCGAAACATATTTCACGTTTTTGTCACTATTTTTGTACCATACCACGGTATTATAGATCGGTACATAAAACATTTGGCCTTTCTAAAATTTATAATTCAAAATCAGTTAAAGCTTTCTTCCTGTTTCTAATTATTACTAGGACATAACTTGAATCATTTTGACTTACACTATTTGCATGGTGTGAAATCGCTTCATATAATAAGTCGTCATCGAAATATGTTGTTTATATACATTTTAGTTTGTGATAAAGTTATGGCTGTGATTGTTCATACCTTTAGTGCGTAAAAGTGAATAAATATTTTTATTTTGTGTAATCAATAAGATATTATAATAGAAACGGTTGGTTTTGATAGGTACTTTCATATATATATAAATTTAGTAAGTAAAACGAAATGAATATATTTTATATTCCTACATTGAGATTGATTAATTATGCGTAAATTATTATAATGCCGAAAATAAATAAATATTTAATTAAACTACCATAGACTTTGTTAATTTCTGTATTTACTCAATATAAGCACCTGATACTTTCAGTAAATGCTACATAAGCAGTTTGTTTTAAGAGCCATTATTGTTACAAGAATTTATAAAAAAAGCAACATCAAACAACATTTTCATTTTAATATGTCGTTAAAGTAAATTACGCTGCTATTTATTTCAATTTCAATTGGCAATTGAGACAAATATTCGGCTACTATTTATTTATAGTAAAGTATCTTCATTCTTTTTGCCTTACTCTAAAAATATGCTCAAGAGTAGCTTCATTTTTTTTCCTGTTACCAATTTTATTTACAAAGTCACATCAATCTTTTTTCCTTGCCGTAAAAATAGTACAAGACAATTAGTATTAAGTGACATTTATTTTTGTTATGAGCCTTAAGCTCAGAATTATTGGGTATTGACATCAAAAATTTGACATTCTTAAATGAATTTCAACAAAGTATATCTCTGTTCAAATATATCTTGAGTTTTTTTATTTGATATTTTTTCGAAAATTTTCAACTTTGAATAGGTCTTTTGTAAAGTTGCCAAAATGTCGCTTTAACCAAATAGCCTTCACCCCTCTATATGTTTCTCGACTTAGGCTACGCCACGAACGACAAATACATGCGATCTAGGACCTTCTTTTTTACTCCCTTACATACCAAGGTATGCAATATACTATTTTTCTCCAAGTATTGGTTTTGGCTCTGCTCTCACCATTGCTAATATTCCGCCTTTGGTAAATCCTCTCAAAACTCACGGATTGGTCATTGCAACCCCCATCAAATCAAAACAACACGGAGTATTCACACAACCAGGGTAACTGTTCTAATTAGTTGTACACGAGTCAGGTGTTCGTGATCGTAATGATTTTAATAGCTGTAATCATCTTGTAAGATTTTTTTGTGTGCAATACAGAAGCATTTATTACCTATTTATTATTTATTTATAAAACATTGTCAGGTAATTCATATTACCACCGTCATTTCACTCAAAAGCTTAATCTTGTCAAACGCTATTTTTAGTGGACGTTAGTGCGCACTCGATTTTTTATGAGATGCTACATTAGGCCTAACACAAAAGAAATTCGTTTTGATTGAAAAAGTTTTTGCTTTTTTGTTTTTATAATGAAAGACCTTATTTTGCAAGGAGGGACTTCGCAGTCGAAATTTATAAACCAACCGATATTTTGCGAAATGATAGGTACAAAGTCTCTTAAGCCGATGTTATGCGAAGGACCGTTCAATACCGGGACGACATGTAAGTCTCGTAGAACAAATCAGTATCTCGCTAGACAAGAAACCGGAGACTTCCAGGTGAGACGATTTTTTTTATAGCATAGGGGGCAAATGAGCAATCACAGCCTTTTCACGACTACCGAGGACCAGCAACATCCACATAATTACTATGCCGATGCGTTGCCCTCCTTCATCACCTCTTCCCGATGGGTCACCGGCTACTCACAAACCGCACGAAATGCGACACTGTAGATGTCACTTAACGGCGGTAATATGTGAGCGAGAGGTACGTTCCCGGTCGTGCCGGCCTAATTACTAGGCATTGGAGGATTAGTGTCACGCACTATGCAAGATTGATTTACGGACTTCATACTTTTCCTTTTTCTTCTACTATGAATTCAAATCTTTTTCGGCAAAATATAATCAAACCTAGGAAACGAGACATTTTCAAGGAATTTTCCGCCGACCCTGAAGCAGAACAAAGTGGCCAAGTGTGTTTCCTTGCGCCATGACCCCGCCCCAAGAACGTCTCCAGTAGCTTTGTTTGACGAACCACCAGACCAGAGTTCTATGACTAGGCTGTTGCGTCACTTATGTAGATTGCACTCTACTCTCAAAAAAGCAACAGCGTCGTTGAGAAAGCCCTTATGTTGTTCAAGCGTGAAGAATAACATTCAAGTCCCTTCAAAATGGCATCACACTTCATCTGTGTGACTGTTAACTAATAAGTGTAAGCGGTAGAAAAGGTGTCAGTAGACATTATGTTCTTTTTGCAACAGTGTGGTAAATGTTTGCAGTCAAATTTATAAAGGACATGAGATGCTGATGAGATAATTATACACATGGGTTTGGACGCTTGAACACACTCATTATAATCGATCAATATGCCTTTTGGAATAGATCGAATGACAATAACAGCAACAAGTTACAAAGGTGACCCTTGTCTCTTGGTAATGAAGTGTAGGTTATCAAGTCGTTAAATATTGATGAGCCTATACTGCATATCCAATTAGTTGAATTAATATATTGAATTGTGAAACATTGAAAAAAATGTTATGTAATTAATTAAATATCTAGTATCGGGTTCAAAACATTTTAGAAAATTTGAGAATAATAACATTTTAATATGCTTGAAGGTAATCAAGTAAACTGTTAGACATTTGGTGGATCTATTTTCATCGGTGTGCTAAGTGTACAGATGTAAAAAAATGCGACAGTTAAAATAACTATGTCATGTGCTGATATAATGTGACATCGCAAATGTCTTATTCGTAATTTATAAGAACAATTTGAAGGTGAACAAATAAACCAGCGTGAGCAGCAAGTAAAATCAGAAAATGTTTTATACACCTGCCAAATTTGCCACTGCGGCATATTAAACGTTTTCAGGTGTGAATTTTCACACTTACGAAACGTTTTCCGAATTTCGTTCCATACCGTTTGGGTTTTTAATCTTCCATCCCACTATGTTGACTAATCACGCAATGATCTATCGGTAGTTATCGACTGTTGTTATCCAACGGTCTCAATTATCCAACTGCGACACGGGTGACTTAGCCAGAGGCGATGGCAGATAGGCGCGTTCTATAAAACTACTCAGCTATGTACTAGGCTCTTGGCTCCCCTGCCCCGCCAAGGAAAGTCGCCTCTCAACACATTGAGTTATCCTAACCTCTAAAGGTGACGTTTTTGGACTCGGATCGCACTTGCTACTCTGCTCAACAATATCTTTTCCTCACCTCCCTCCGGGCCGAAAGCTTGGTCGCGCAGCTGGACGACGTCCACTCGATATGTAGAAGTATCATACACACTCCTCAGGCATTAAATAAGAAAGCCCCAGATCATATGTTTGTCGACTTACGCTTCGTCTCTGAGGACAAATACATGCGATCTGGGACCTTCTTTTTACTCCCTTACACTCCAAGGTATGCAACATACTATTTCTCTCCAAGAATGGATATTGGCTTTGCTCTCACCATTGCCAATATTTCACCTTTGGTAAAAAAATCGGCTCAGTACTCACGGAGTATTCACACATCCAGAGTAACTGTACTAATTAGTTGCACACAAGTCGGGTATCCGTGATCGTAATGATTTACTAGGATCAGACATACTTGTTAAGAACGTGTGTCATTAACGGTTCTGCTTAAAACTTCATTCATGTAAGTACAATAAAATGTAACATATCTAATTGTTTATGTTAATTTTGTTTTTTTCACCTTCAACATCCAGTCCTAGCGAAAACGCAAGAATAATTTTAGACACTACAATGTAAATGTAATTTTTCTTGTTCAATAAACATGTAGCTTTAATTTGTAGTAATATTGTATGTAAGTATTAAACATTGAAATATCATAAGAATGAGGAAGGTTTTGCGGTGGTTGCTTCAATTATATCTCGTACATATCATTTTTTGCCAGCATTGTCGTTTTTCCTCTCGGAAACGGCACGCTATAGTATAAATCGGTAAAAGCAGATTTATATACGGTCGCATTAACCTCGGATCGCTGAGGGCCCTTCTGTTAAAGCATGTTGTGTGCGGATTGCTTTGATTATTAAATAAATGATTGCCCTGCTGATGTGTGCACAAACATTCACATTTTTGCCACTTCACTTCGATCATTGACAGCATTGGACCCGCAGAAAATTATTAGCGCTGCCGATTTATATTGTGGGTAGTTCAAAATATCTATATAGGACAGAATGATATACAGAACGTTTTAACGGGAATCGATATTCGTCGTTGTCCATTTACTCGATATTAATCCAACTAAATTGGACACTTTGTTAATGCCAAACGAATATACAGTTAATTTTCTATTTTCAGGTTCCCACATTGGTATGGTGACATTTAATTGACTTTAAAAACGCCACCGCGCGCGCTTGCGTCTCCAACAGTAGATACGGGTCATGAACGTGAATCGCTTTCAAATTATTTATGCGTGGCATTTTCATTTTTTACTAATTTAGTTAATTCTGCTCGAACAACGAATAATATTTCGAGCGTACGTAATCTTGCACTGGGCTTTATACCAAAGGCGTTGATGGCCGATCATATTTTGTGTTCATTGTAGGCACTGAAATCACCGGTACTTACGAAAAAGAACTCGTCAGTGAACGGTACGCGCCTCAGGAGGTGACTATCTTCTCGGGCCTTATCTAAGACGCGCCTGATAAGCACTATTTTACTCGAAGCCAAATTGCAGAAGACATTGCATTCGACAACAATGATATCTATGCTGGCCATCCTCACTGGACACATCAGCATATTAAAACATTCGTGATAGGAATACGACATCACTGATGTTCCAGTCACTCAAAAATGAACGAAAACAATATCAAATAACACGGACGTCTTTCCGGTAGGTACGTAGGTACCGACACCACCTCCACAGATAGGAGCTCCTGTGGTGTGGGACAACCCCCCCCCCCAACTTTGGGATAGTACAATGCGGGTATTTCCCAACCTGGTTACTTGCCCCGTGTTCTCTGCTCTCCTGCTCTTTAGTCCATTCTTCTTATAAGATGGGACAAAGAGCAGTCACATGCTTGATACAATTGGCTTTGCCCAAAGTGTCTCGTTTAACCCCCGGCCACTGAACCCCACCGCCACGACAAGGCTTGTACCATGGCGGGAAATCTAATCTAATCTAATAATAAGTAATGGAATATGTCATAAAACATTAAAAAGTATGCCTGGACATTAAATATTTTTCAAAAACAAAAATTATGGCGTCATAGAAAAACATTACTAGAGGCACAATTTAAAAAAAACACTTGTCTGTATGTTTGTCTGTTTGTACAGTCTAATCTCTGAAAAAAGATGACTTGAAATGATATTTTTTGTGGTGTAGTAACAAGCTCGGACAACACTTAGGGTAAAATTTAAAAAACTGGAACATTTGATGAAGAACATTCAGGGAGTAGCCGAACCAAATGAGTAAGGACTGCCTCAACAAAAGTTTTTCAGGATGATAAGCAGTTTCTGGTGACATATAAAAATTAAAGATTGAGAACACTTGTTGACACCGAATAAGATGAAGCCATGAAGGAAGGGAAGATCCAGAAATGAAATTGCTGTAGGCGAACCGGCGCGTGCGGTGGCGTTTCCAAAGTCTCAAACAAATAATATCAAAAGGAATAGCAGAGGTAAAACACCATATTTTACTTGTAATATTATTTATTGTAGTGAATAAATATTTCGTCCTATTTTTAAATTTTAGAGTAGTACTAAATGAGATGAATTGTTACAATTGAATATCGGTTCTGATCATACCCTGCGTGCAAGTAGGAACAGAAGGGGTTTTGTTATATATTGTGTATTAAATGCTGAGCCTAGCATATGTACAATATTTGTCATGTATTAATAGCAATTTATCTCCCGCGTGTTTTTCATAAAAGTAATGAAGCGATTGGTAATGTAGCGCCATATTTCATATTTAAAACTTGACAATTTAAGTATCATCATATTATACCCTATATTTTGGTAAAGCAGACACTGCTGACCAGCTCCTTCGATTGCGATATATCGTATGTTAATTACTTTGTAATGTTAATAACCGATGTTATTGTGGTCAGTAAAAATCTTACTTTCTTATTTCCTTACCTTCTAATTAGTGAAGGATATAGAAGCGGCGCTGTAGGAAATCATACTATGTTTAATGAGCTTTTTTTTTGTTGTACTGTCTATATAGAATTCAAGGGTCAAGAATACGTGACGTGAAACTTTAAAGGTTCTAGCCAAACGTTCAGATGCACCGGATAAAGCCTACGCGGATGAGGTTGCGGGGCCCTGCTACTAGTTTGATAAATGTGTTGTAAGTAATTTTGCTTTTTTTTTTCGGAAGTCTGCTTGCCGCAATACTTATTTTTTTTTGTGTATTTTTCCGATATAAGTGAATGTCGGGCTTGAAACGATACTCTTGTAAACCGGTTGAATTGCGGTCGATTCTTTTCCTAGTTTAACATAAAATACTGGCTTCATTTAAATATAAATGGCCGTTGAAGCAGTATAAATAATGGTGTACATAAACGCCACAATCGTATTTCGATATTAAACTGCTACAATGAATTTCAAGCTGATTGGATTCTTGTTCCTGATGGCGTGCTTCGCGGCGGTGCTGGGTGGCAAGTGTGACGGAGTAGAACCATTCCCTCTGTGCGCTGCCGGCAAGACTTACAAGAACCATTGTGAATATTCTATTGCTGCCGCCGCTTACAAGAAATCAACTGGAAGACAATTGTATATTAACAAACAAGAGCCTTGTTAAATAAATGTCATCAATGTGCTAAGTGTAATTTTATTTTAATATAACATCCCTTGGCGGCGCGTGAGTATGACGTACTAATGAAAGACTACATTTTCTCCTTTGCCACTCCCCTTTTAAAGAAACAAGTGTGCACTACTGACTGTCGGTGGGAGAGGGCATATTCAGGGCGCGAAAGCTTCTTCTCGACCGGAGTTGATCTTTGTACTTACAGGGGGATTCACTACTTTATAAAGGCCAGGGTCTGCGACACATAATACATTCACTACTATAAATTCGCCGCTTGACAAACCACAGAAAATATGTGAGCTTCTAAGTTTGACGTCAACGGTGAAAAGAAATTTAAGATAGAGATTACTATTTGAGAAACTGTTAGATATTTGGTGGATACAATTTAATTGGCTTGCTAAATGTAGTGAATTGTGTCACGAGGTTTCTTTCGCATTTGATGTCAAGAATATGCAGACGTTAAAATAGCATGATAAAATTTAGAGAAACAGTTTAAAGAGGAACAACTGAACCACCTACTGCAGCAAATAAAGACAGAAAATATAAGCATATTTTGTACAAAATCAACCTTACGCCTATGATTTTCACAAATTTTTACAGTAAAAAAATTTACATTGTTTTTTTTTTTAAGTTTTATTTTTATTAATTACAAAGTCCACTTACCTTAAGACTGAATACAATATTGTTACTTAATTATTTAACAAACATCCAATTACGGAATTTACTATACGATAATGAGACTGAGTATGGAGTACCTTGGGGTCAGTGTGTGTGTGGAAAGAGTGTGAGTGTGTGTGCGTGACTGTGTATGTATGCGTGGGAATAGGTCTGAGTATATATGAATACATATATTTATTGATAAGTTATTCGTATCTCTGTTTAATTACCTCTGTGACTATTTTTTTAAATTTTATTTCGTTGACTTTAAATAAGCCCACTGAGTTGAATAGTTTTTTGAAGCTGTTTTGTATTCGTCATATTATGGAATTTTTATAATAGTATGTGTGTGTACTTGGAATACGAGACAGAGGGGTGTGCCTGGTGCAGACGAAAGGTGCACACAGTTCAGTGAGCTACGTGCAATCAATAGCGCCGTTACACAATTTGTGTAAGAACACTTGCTCTAAATCTTCTGTCACGAAGACGCATTTAATTGTATTGTGTACATGTTTTTAGACCCTGACTGTGCTTCTTGGTATTTTTATAAATCAGTGATTACAGGCCTTCAATATCGTTCAAGGAGTAAACTTATCAAAAATATGAAAATATTTAATAAGTTTCAATTCAATAGTTGTTTTCTCCCTTCTCCCGCAATAGCAGGGGATCCAATTGAGCTTTCACTTCATGCCAATCAGATAAATAAGAGATGAATAAGATACCGCTCTAAACACTGCTCGGGCTACAACTATAATTAATTGTTAAGGAACTCTAAACAAAGACACTGAATGGAATGAGGGCTTAGAATTATCCTTATTCCTATTATTGAAGATGTCACTTGACAGTACTAAACTTAGATGTCTAAATAATAATACAATATTGTAATTTTCTCCAAAAGAATCGATTTACGGTGCGGCATGAACAATATTTACGGTGCGGCATGAACAATATTTACGGCGCGGCATGAACAATATTTATTCGGACCATGTGCCCTATGGCGCTCCATGGAAGCCTATGTCCAGCAGTGGACATTGTCCGTCTTATGGTGACGATGAGCAAACATGGCGTGAAGTGATCCCCGACGCCTATAGGTAAATAAATACACACCCTATATCCAGCAGTGGACATTCTCCGTCTTATGATGACGATGAGCAAACATGGCGTGAAGTGATCCCGAAGCCTAGCGGTAAATAACTACACACCCATATAAGGTTATTTTTTCGGGTTGAGGAAAAACGAGCAAGAGGAGACTTGGCGACTACCGAGGTCCATGGATATCCACATAACTCTCATGCCGATACGTAGCCCTCCTTTTTCCCTCCCAATTTGCAAAGGCCAATGTGCAAAATAAAAAAAAAATACAAATATCATAACAAATCAGCGGAGCGACCCGTTGTGAATAATTTGTTTATTTCTTCATCAACATACCTACCGTGCGAGGCATTTGTCGTGCAAAGAAACTGTCGCGGAACGGGCGTGACAGCTTTGGTGGCGTATATATATACGTACATCTCACGAGCCACTTGCATGCATGAAGTACATGCAGCGGCTCCCCGCCACATTAACGATGTCGCCAGTCCATCGGGTAGGAGACCGTTCCTCGTATATCGCCGAGAAATACCAAGCATAGCTCGTTCCATAGCACGCTGAGTGCCTCTGAGCCTGTTTAAGAGGCCCACATTTAGCGGCAAAGTGCATTTAGAGTGTAAGTATTGACAAATTGATAACGCCAAATGTCAATACAATTTGTAAATTTATGATCACAAACAATGTGAACACTGATGTAAAAATAATTATGGAACTGCAATTACCAAGTTTAAATATAATACTCGTATGTATAGAAATAGAAATTGGTGGAAATTCAAAAGTTATAGTTGTAAATAATGCACCTTGATATTAGTTAACTTTCAGAAATGGTATGTTACTGGAAGACCGGCTGGCTGGTCCGCGTTGTACACCAGATGTCACGTCTTCGAATCCCGCCTATATCATTGATGTTTATACATGTATTATATGTATCTCTATAATAAATATCTTAAATATGTCAGTTATAAAAACTTAAACACAAGTCCTTACGGTACTTAGCACAGGCCTAGGCGAACGTGGTGTGATAAGTTCACATCTACTATTATTATTACTTAAAAGGTGGGAAAAAAACTTTTACCTATTTATGAAGTCTACACAAAACAGTTTTCTCTTGGACTCCCTGTCTTACACTTTATTTAAGGGTAATGGGCCCTTAACTTAACTTAGACTAGAGCTGACGTCCTTAATGTAACACAGCCAACGTGGGGCCCACGCCCCATTTTAAAATGGACTCGACACGACTTTAACCCTTTCGCTTTGGGTTATTTAAATGCAATGCTAAATATCGGTGACAAATTTAACAAAAAAGGTAAATTCTTAAAAAAATGCTATAAATAATTATTAGGTATAATTTCGTTTGACGTTACCAAAATATCAACTGGGTAATTAGAGTCGTCAAGTAAACTTCGTCGGGGATTCACCGTGGAGTGCGCCACCTGTCGCGGGGAACCCCAGACGTTTTAAAACTCGCTAAACAACGGCGTTGTTCGCACCTAATTGGCCCAACTCAACTTCTGTAGTGTTTCACATCATTCAGTTGGTATTAATTTGAAATAAGTGTCCGTCAAGTAATCGTTGATATAACAAATATATTTAGATATATTGTAGCAGTTACGCTTATGTCGTATTACTCACGTGCACACATAAGTCATGACTGCGCAATGCGCATCATAACACGATTAGTAATATAGTCGACATCATTCGCTCAAGATACACAAACAGTTTTCAATATATAAAAGTATTTAAGTTGTTATATTCTAAATAAATTTATAAAATTATTGTTAAGTTGTTGTTATTTTAACACCCACCAACAACAATATTGTATAGATATAATTGGTAAGTATTTGATTTTATTTATATTTATTTTAATTTTAGAAGCATTTAACTTTCCAGAATTTTTTGTCAAGTGAAAAATATCGGTAATCGTATTATATACATTTAAATAAATATGTTTCTTTGCGTCATACGTTTACTCTGTCATATTGAATTAATTTTAACACATATTTTATTATATTGTTTTTTAATTGATTTTTTTAGCCCATAATAAAATGAGTGGAACAAACAAGAAAAAAAATTAAAATTTGGGTTCATACCCGCTATTCACGATGAGCGGATGCCGTTTTGTCTTTTATGCCAGCAATGCTTGACCAACGAATCAATGAAACGAGGTCGTCTTGAGGCGCATTTGAAGGCGAAACATAGTGCTCATATAAATTTAGATTTGAGTTACTTTAAAACTTTAAAAGAAAAGTTAGGAATAAGAACTACATTACAGTCTCTATTTACTGCTCGTTCTTTAACAAATAATCGTCTTTCTGAGGCTAGTTATCAAATTTCTTTATTAATCGCTAAAACTGGAAAAAATCACACTATAGGAGAGAATTTGATAAAACTGTCAATATCCGCATTTCTTAAAACGGTTCTGGAAAAAGATGACAAAGATGTAAAAGCTATGCCACTCAGTAACAATACTATTAGCAGAAGAATAGACGAAATGAGTGAGGATATTGAAAAACAACTTGTTGAAAAGCTGAAAACAAGAAATTTCTTAGTAAATGGATGAATCAACTTTGAGAGACAGTGAGGCAGTATTGATAACCTATGTAAGATATATTGATGAAGGGCATTTTACTGAAGAAATGTTGTTCTGTAAAAGATTAGAAAGCACCACTACCTCCAAAGATATATATAATAAGTTAAAAAAAGTACTTAGATGTGAATGATATACCAATGAAAAATATAACATCTTGTGCTGCAGATGGCGCCACTAATATGATGGGCAAGAAAAATGGCTGCTTAAAATTGATGAAAGATGCGAATCCAGAAATGATTATTGTACATTGTGTTACTCGTAAGGAAAACTTGGTAGCTAAAAATATCTCGCCTGTTCTAAATGAAGTACTACATACAGTAATAGAGTGTGTTAATGCTATTAAAGCTAGTGCCAAATGTGAATGTCTTTTCAAGTTATTTTGTGAACAACAAAATGAAGACCATGTGAGACTTTTACTTCATACTGAAGTAAGATGGCTATCCGAAAGCAACTACTTGAAAAGATTTATGCAACTGTTTGACACTCTTAGTGATTTTTTAAGCGACAAACCTGAAATGAAGTAACCGTTAACAATCGATGTAAGTTATTCAGCCCATATCCTTGAAAAAATTAATTATATTAAATAAGCAACTTCAAGGAGCAAAAAAAAACACTTGTCGATGTAAAAACAAAGATATTTGGTTTCATTACCAATATAGAGTTATATCAGAAACACATTAACAACAAAAACTTTGAACAATATCATTGGTTCCAAAAATGTGAAGTAACTGATACCGCTTTACTTGTTATTGATAATCATTTGAATATTCTATCTGCTGATTTAAAAGAAAGATTTTCTGATTTAAAACAAATCGATTTCCCAACATGGATGATGCAGCCAATATTAGTGGATTTGTCTGATATATCAAATACGCAGTATCAAGAAGAACTCGCAGCATTGCAAAATGAAGAATCCGTAAAAAACTCTATTTAATATAAAAGTGCGATGGCATGTCTTTGTGAAGAAACTGAAACTAAATACCCAAATGCCGTTCCATCTTCATATTTAGCTGAATGTGGATTTAGCTGTAAATGATTTACTGATAAAAAAAAGAAATCTACTTGATATAACACAACGTGGAGATTGAGATTAAAGCTAAGTGAATTGGAACCTAATATAAAATCCCTGTGCAGCAAGCATCAAGCACAAAGGATCGCACTAAATGAATATAAAAAAATCAATATTAAAATTATTTTGAATTTCAGTTTTTCATTATATGTTTTGAAATTTTACTTACGATGTTTTGATGTCAATTTCATAGTGATTCCTTCCTAAAACTTATCATTAATATTTCTTAAGGGAACAAAACAATTTTTAAAGGTTAAAAATTCTGTATGGGGGCATAAAAATTTTAGAAATGTTAAGGTGGGGCATGGCCTAAAAAAGGTTGGGAAACACTGGTTTAACACCATTTTACTTTAATACTAACCCAACTTCACACATCGTGTAAATTTCTATGAGAATCTAATATCGATACATTTGATTTAGTTTGATTGGCTCGACTAAATAGGACAAATGTGATTGAATAATTTCGATTTTGGCTTTGTAATGTTAACACGCGTTATTTATATTCCCCCTTTATTTCATTTCGAACACCTAATATTCGGAATCTTAAACATTCTGAATGTTAGGTGTTCGGAATGTTTAATCCGTAAATTAAGATGTATTCAACGGTCATATTTTTATTGAATCTAGACTTTCGGAGTCAGTAAATTACCCCTTTTAGGGTTCCGTAGTGAAATGTTAAAACATACGGGTTCCTACCCTTATTGTTTTGTGTTTTGTCATCCCTGTCTGTCAGTCCGTATGCAGTGATGTACAAATTACCCTGTACATAGTATCTGGATTACAAAATACAAGTTCTAATTAAATTATTAAATTAAGTATTGCAGATACAGGTACAAAATACTTTCGAGAAAAGTATTAAAAATACTGCATACAAAATAGCTATATATGTATAAATGAATGTTTGTCTGTGTGTTTTCGATGAACTCAAATGTACTGAAGATATGCAGATTTCGTGCTCTTAACGCCATAATAAAATAATTTGTCAACTTTGATTTTATGTTATTGTTATATGATTGAATGTTATGTGTATACATTATATATTTATATTTTACAAGCATCACTCCCCGGGTTCACCCGCGTGAGTCTGATTATATTAGTCGTAGTATTTTGCTATATTGTTTTGCTTCGATAAATGGAATATTCAAGACAAAAATATTGTTTCAATTCCGGCCAGTAGTGTGTTAGGCTTACAAACAAACAAATTCTTCGGCTTCAT
This sequence comes from Eumaeus atala, assembly GCA_017140195.1. Lineage (NCBI taxonomy): Eukaryota > Metazoa > Arthropoda > Insecta > Lepidoptera > Lycaenidae > Eumaeus > Eumaeus atala. Next base: position 482,715 of record JAFELO010010712.1, on the reverse strand, counting down.
ATTATTAGTATAGATTTTCCTCCATGCAACAAGAAAAGTAATATAACGCAGCTATTACATAAAATGTCATAATTGCGATATACTATATTGCTTCGCTTCCTTCATGGTAAATCACATCTTACCCTGGAAACTTCACGTCTGTACCTCAAAATTTTCAGTTACTTATATGACTGTGTAATAGATTTTATAATAATTTCTTTCCATTGTCTTCTCGAGCAGGAGTCAAAGATTCGTTAGTCAATTCATCCTCCCTCTTTCTTCAAGGGGAAGAAAAAGGCGTAACTAACCGCCGTCGCCCAGGTTACACTACGGGCTCCACCATGATTCAAGCCTTGTCATGATGACGGGACTCACTGGCCGGGGTGAACACAGGCAAAGCCAATTGAACCCCATGGTTGAATTATTATTATTTCTTTATTTATTTGTTAAAGTTAATTATTTCTTTATTTATTTGCTATGAGTAACTAACAAAAGCTACAACAAAAATGTTATACAATAAAAAAATGAGTTAACGGTGATTGCGCTGTTACTTAAAGGCTATATCGTGCCCAGTGTTATATATGTAAATAAAAAGCATGAATACTTAGGTAATTAATGAAATTTACAAAAAAGAAAATAATACAGTGACGAAAACAATATTTAAAGTTAGAATACATTAATCAAATTGAAATTAAAATCAATTTTTTTTATTAAAACTAAATGCAAAGTATACATACATACCTAATAACAAAATATCATAAAATTAAAATCAATATAAATTATGAATCTCAAACAAGTAGAATACACTTTCCATAGGCTTAAAATTAATAAATAAAAGTTAAAGAACTTACATTAAGAAAAAAAAAGTTACATAATAAGCAATGATTAAAGTATTGAAATTAACCTAAAATTAATTTTAATTCGAAAACTTTATAACCTTAAGGTTATAAAATTTTCGAATTAAGATTAAATTAAATAAAAATTACAATTAAAAATAATATTACACAAATTACTTTAAAAAATCACTGTCAGAGAAAACAATTTTGTAGATTGATACACAATCATAAAATTAAATTTAAAAAAGAGATGAATCCATAAAATCATTAGAAGCACACTATTGTCATTATTCATTAGTTTCTCCTGTTTCCTTGGCAATCTAACTGGGATATTAAAATTAAATGAGCTCAATACTGGCATACACACGGTTTTATTAATCAAGGGACATTAATATAAAGTTTTCAGCTCCATTCGCGTAAGGGAAGCAAAGTAGTCCCTGTAAAATCTGTGTGTAAGGTGCCGTAAGAATTTCTTTTGAATATTTTCGATTCTCTTCATGTGTATCCCGTATTGCGGACATAGAGCAATATTCTAGTTTACTTTTAACATAACTATTATATAATGTTACAAGAGTAGAAACTCTAATAAATTCTTTAGAATTTCACAGAACAAATCTCAGTGTATTCAGCGTAGTACAGTCTACGCTGAATACACTGATGTTATCTATGTGGACCAAGAAGCTCAGTTTAGCGTCAAGAAATACCCCCAGATCACACACATAAAACACCCTCCGATTTTTATCAGATGATATGGAATAATCACGCTCCGTGATATGCGGAAAAAATAGTGCTTCAGGATAGTCGTCTATAAAAATAGTAAAGAAAAAGGGCGCAATATTAACCCCTGTGGAACACCGGAATAGGCAATGAAGGACTCATGTACTGTAGTAAAATGTATATTATATGAATATATTTTTCTAAAAAAAAATTTGAAATCCTTTGAGTTTATGCCTCTATATTAATCTGAAATAATCAAATTAACTTTGTAATCTTTAGATGCTTTCTGAACAAGTTTTATAAAATCATTCGCGATGTAGGTTTTGGATGTGAAAATATAGATGTAGTGAGTGAAGTGATCTACAAGAAGATGTAAATATGTTTTAGTCGAACGAGTACCATCCAATCCCCCTATGGTATCTATAGTCACTATTTCGAACGGATAGCTAACAGGACCTAAGTAAGACAATAGTCCAAACTGATACTTTCATCTTGATTTATTATTTATACAGTTATTACGATTTTCGCAATTCTTTTCATATCATCCAACAATTTTTTAGCTTGATAAAAATGTTTAATTTTGTATTCTATTTGTTGTCTTTCTATGTGCCGGTAGTGTTGATGTATATGATTTATAATCTTTTTACTTAAATTCTCGGTTATTACAATCTTTTCATTTTTTCCTATCCTATTTATAATATATATTATTTTTGAGAGTAAATTTATTTATATTTTATTTTATATCTTGTCTTGTGTTTTGACAAAATTTACATTCTTTAAACTAGAGACTTGATTTTGGTACGACTGCAACAGGATTCCTACTTAATGTATCTGCCTCTATACTATATCTACCCGCTTAATATATAATCATAATATTGAACTCTGACAAATAATATGTTCAATATTTTGTTTTTATTTATCGGACCAAACGAACTTTCCTCCTTTTCGTAAAAATTTATGTTATTACGAAAAGGTTATCCAGTATAATCGATATATTTGCCACATATTTTGCATAAAATTATTTTTTCCTAAAACTGTCAGGTGTTCTTTAGTGTTTTTGATATTGGATATTATTTTATAGCAATCAAATTATCTATGAGAGGATTAAGAGTATGGTTGTTTATTATCTGGCCAAGATATTTTATCGAGTACTATGCAAAGTTACATTTCGAGAATTTCAATTTAAAATCCCTCTTTAAAACCTCTTCCAATAACAGAGTTATGTGCTCTATATGCTTTTCGAAAGTTTTAGAAAATACTACAACGGGAAGTAAGTATCTACACTTATTTTTCACATTTATAAAATTTTCCATTACTGAGTGACTGTAAAGTGAAAATAAACCTAAAATACTGATAAGAGAAGAATAGCTTATTAAAATTTACCGGTGAAGACACGACCTATAAGAAATAAAAGTATTGTCTTAATTTAAGTCGGAATAGACGTTATTTAAACAATGGATTAGTGACTACTCAATATCACAATGTCTGCTCAAACAACGTTTCATTTAATTTATAACGCAAGAGTTACAAGTGATTAAAGTTATAATACGACGTCCCCTCGGCCCATATATAAATATTCATTTATTCAAAAAAACTTTCCACAATAAGTACACCGCCTCACGGAGTACGTACTCTCGGGACTCAAAAGGCAGGGCCGGCCACGCGGCACGGGCGCTGTCTTCTTTGATATAGCAAAGGTGTTTGACAAGATCTGGCATCAAGGCCTCATCTTCAAACTGTACCAACTAGGATTGCCCGACAGGCTGGTGCTGATTGTACACAGCTACCTAGCAAACAGGCAGTTCCGCTACAGAGTGGAGGGCACCCTGTCCTCCCCTCGTCTCCTCAAAGCTGGGGTTTCTCGTATACTTTGGTAACTATTAAAGAAATTTATCAGTGGTTGAGATACTTTACAATTCAGTTTCCGGTCTAACTCAATTTCACGTTTTAAGCACATAGTAGTCAATATAGGAGAACAGAGCGCCAGAGACATTCTAGGGCAAGAAACATGTACCTTAGTGAATATAAATTGTGAAAATGTATCAAGTATCAATAAATGATGTGGAAATACGTGTACTTGTATGCAGAAATTCTGTATTGTGGAATTGAACCCTGTCCCATCAGTATATACTCTGTTACATTAAAATAGAATTTACCAGAAGTTTCACACGGGGCATATATTACTATTCAAACTAGCACAATAATGATACAGTCTATCTAATTAACAGCCATACAGATCTTGTAAATAACCAGATCAAAACGCACACATAAGTGTAATAAGACATTTCAACATTAATAAAGAATTTTCGAAATATAAGATATGAAACATGGCGACGGAAAGAAATCATGAAGTCACCCTTTTAATTCAAGATTATTAATAGTCGTATTTGGTCACGCATATATATAAAATCCCCAGCAGAAAAAGAATCTATTTAATTATCATTTGGAGATGACAGATAGCGTCCGCGCCAAATCAATCCGTCCTCCATGCCGAGAAAAAGAGAAAAGTGTCATTTCTTCGACACCGAGCGCTCCTTTAGGCTAACAGTCAAAGATGACAGATTCATCTGTTCTGAATAGAGCGTGGTGAGTTTTTACTGGTTCGTGAAACCTAAACTACCTGATATAGTGCTAAAGGTTAAGCAACAACTACGTCTAGGATATTGTGTGATAGTACAAAGTATGATCTATCTCCTCGCACTTTAGATTAATCATGGTTCTGACAGATCGGCAAAGAATACTCGAATTTTTACACTTACAAAGTTCTGCCACATGTTATAGGTACAATGTAATCGAAGCTAACATATTATATATAATGATTTGAAGGATGAGCCGTTTTTTTTAGCGAACACAACATTTAATTTGACTCTTATTGTGTGGAATTGATTTAAAGTAGAAGATACAGTTCTACAGATGTTAGGGTTCCGTAAACGAAGCGTACTGACGGTACTCCTTTGCTAAGACACCGCTGTCCGTATGTCGTAATTCCTATTCCTTTGAGGAGGGCAACTCATAGGAATAGGAATTATGTGGATGCTCGTCGGCGTCGGTAGTCGTTGAAAGACTCCGATTGCTCGTCTGGGGGACAAACGTGCAATCTCATATCATGTCACGGTCGTGTCGCTTCAATTATGCTGCAATACAGTACTTTTACAGTCATCGCAATAAAAGTTTCAGCTGCCGTAATGTTATTTAGTCTCCTTTCCCCATAAAGCAACGGAAAGAAGCTCTATACCCCATGATTACTTGGAGTCCCTGCTTTTATTAATAACTTTTTTTTTTGTAGACGCGGGGAAACGCATTTACGCGCCTTCACTGGCCCTGGGTGGGGTCCAGTGTTGTGTGGGGCTCGTGGCACATTATATAGTGACGAATACCCACAAAAACCACCGCAAGTGCCACCAGTGCCGTCTTTGATGAGGTGCCCCGGAACAACAAATCATCAGGGCACCTCGGCGGCAAGTCAGCCCCCGAAGAGACCGACGCCACCTCCACAGATGGGGTTGTCCCGCACCACAGGACAACCCCGCCGACTTTGGGACAGTGCAATGGGGTGAGGTTCCCATGCTCGCCCCTTGCCCCGTGCGCAAATGCGCCGCCAGTTCTTGCTCTTTTGTCCCCTCTTCTTATAAGAGGGGTACAAAGAGCGGCTGGTGGGGTGCTTTTATTGATAACAGTCTCAAACCAATGGAGACCATTTC
>JAFELO010010712.1:460705-473517 GCA_017140195.1 Eumaeus atala | reverse complement strand
GTTTAGGTAATGGAATAGACAGCAGTCTGACGGTGCCAGATCAGGTGAACAAGACGGATGCGGTAATAGTTCAGAGCCATAATTATGGATTTCAGCCATTAATTGCACAGACGTGTGAATACGGGTGTAATCTTGATGAAACAGAACTTTTTTCTGAGCATTCCTGGACGACTTTCTTTTAAATCCTATCGTGAACTATGCAGTAAGACATCAGAGTCTTTCAAGATAATCAATTGTAGTCACACCCTTCGAGTCTCAGAATAGCATTACCTTATTTGCTGAAAAAGTCACTTAGCCACTTTAGGTGGTGGTGAATCAGATCCTATCCACTGTTTCAATTGTTGTTTTGTTCTTGGTCTACCGCAATGAACCCATGTTTTTCCAAGCAATACCGCAATCCTATGCGTCGAGAATTTCGCAGAACGACTGCGCGACGGCTTCCCGAACCGGTTAAGCAGAAAATATTCACAAAAGTTTTTATGGAGAAACTCGGAAAAATTTTTCTTACGAAGGTTAGGACTGATTCTGGTATTACCGTTTCTTCTAAGCCACAGATCTTATCTAAGATCCTACCTATTTTAGAAAGCTGTATACGTCACATGCGTCCTGTCTCCATTTCTGTAGCAGTGATTCGCGCTCAGGTTTAACACGACTTCTTGAGAGAAGCTATATGGCTCTTAAGGCAGCTTAAAAGGGGAAAGGCTCCGGGGAAGGACGGAATTACCTTGGAGCTTCTTAAGTGGCAAACATACGTTAAAAGAATTACAGAAGATTTTAATTTCGTCCTCCAATGGGGCATATCTCCCAAAGCATAGCTTAATATGGGCGACAAATCTTTTCTTCAAAATTACAGGCCAATTTCATTTCTTGGCCATATGTACAAGTTATTTTAAAGAGTCATATGGAATCGTTTCAATAAAAATTAATAAAAAAACTTGATGATTTCTAGCCACTAGGGAACGCTGAGTTTCGCAGGATCACATGTTCGGCATAAGGCATGTTGTACAGAAGACCTATGAGTACAGTCAGATATATCTTGCGATTTGGACGACACACTTCTTACGCACTCGTAACGCATGATGTCTCTCTCTTGCCGAAAGGTGAGGGAGTGATAGTACCGTCCCACTTGCGCTCCAGCCCTCTCATCCTTGTTCAGAACGTGGTCCGGAATAGTTGTTATTCCATGAAGTGTTAGGAAATCGATCGAAGCCAAATCGCTTTGTGTATACATATGTGTATGGTCTGTTGTATAGCGAGCACAAGAGGATCACCAAACCTCTATAGGTCCGAAGCCGCACCGCGCGACATACTCCCCGACCTTTTTAAAGAAAGGTCCGGGTCCGTCGGACTCGTCGTCCAAGTGGACGGAACCACCATCGGAGCTGCCCCTACCTAGCGATGCTGAAAAGGAAGGGGGAACGCACGGTGGTCAGGACGGACCCCTATTACCCACGGAGGAGTAAAGGAAGGAGTTTTTGGCGGAGCTGGAGGAGTTACGCTCGCAGAAGCGCACTGCATCCTCACCCGCTGAAGGCCCTTCGAAGGTGGTCGCAGTAGCGGAGTCATCGCACTCGACCGCCTCCTCACCTTCACCACCAAGACGTAGATCTCTACTCACGTCACCGCCTACGTCACCTCGAGCAACACGCGAGTCGAAAATGGCTGGCCCAGCGACGCCCGAGGAGGACCCGTTGACGCCGCCTGGCACCGTCTCCGCTGCAACTGCTTTGTTTGCCGGGGACATGGAGGCCGCCTCCTCCAGCGGATCGCAGTTTCACCGCCACTTTGGAGAGCCCCATAAAGGTACACCCAGTACAGTGTGCCCCTTCTCCCCCCATCCCTGCCTACTACCACTGGAAAAAATCCAGACACCCAGAAACCCAGTGCTTCTCAGCCGCCGCGCAGGCTAGCGGAGTACCCTCCGATAGTTGTTGAGTTTCTACCAGACTGGCAGAGGCACTTCCGCACACTGCGCGACGTGCTGGGACATACACCCAACGCCCGGCTCTTTGGAATGGGTATTAGGATTTTGGTTCAGTCGCCAGAGTAGTTCCGGGCGGTCCAGGCACTCCTGACAGCCCTTACAAAGGAGAACCCGGGGGTGCAATGGCACTGCTACTCCCCACCCTCAGACCTCCCCACCAAGGTGGGTATTAGAGGCTTGCCAGTGGGGACGGACACCGAGTGCTACGCCGAGGTGCGCAGGGGCCTGGGCTTCCCGGTGTACTTCGTGCGGCATATACCGACGAGAGGCGGGAGACCCGGTTGCCTGTACCACGCGCAGCTCGAACGCCCGAACAGTGAGGAACTCGTACGCCTCTATGAGGTGAAAGAGCTCCTCTGCATGCCCGGAGTAGTCGTGTAAGGGTGGAAGGGCAGACAGGGATCAGCACAGTATTACCGGTGTCAGCTTTTGGGACACTCTTCTGCGCACTGCCACAGGAAGATTCGGTGCGTTCGCTTCGTAGGCGTCCACGCAGTCGGAAAATGCCCGCTGCCGAAAGGAGCCACCCCGACCTGTGCCAATTGCAAGGGCTCACACACCGCCAACGACCGAAGGTATAAGGTCTTCCTTAGGGAGGCCAGAGCCAGAGATATGGCCATCCGAAAGCCCGCTGTGCAGGAAGACCAGTTTCGACTGATCCTTCACGGCCGACACCAAACCGCCCCTGTGCCCGCGGCTCCGTTGCGGAGGGAGGGACCTTACCGCCCCGGCCAACGACCCCAAACCTAGGCAGGTGACGTAGGCCAAGCCCAAGAGGAGACGCACTAGCAAGAGGAAGCCCCAAGCTGCGGCCGTCCAAAGCTGCCACCCTCCGCAACAGGAGACCACCGTGGCACCACACAGGCTAGGGACCCGGAACACGCACGCTCAGCAACACGCGCACCAACTCACCGACTCCAACACCACGGACATCAGTTCCCCAACTGTGCGGGGACCGGGGCGCTTCGAAGGGGAGCGGCACCACCGCGACGAGCCCAGGGTCCACGCTGACGATCTCAGGGAGCTAATCCGAGAGATCGTCAGGGAGGAGCTGAGGACGGTCGTTAAGGACGAGCCAGAGTACTCAGGGACCCGCGCATCTGGGCGCAAATCATGCACGCACGAGGCCAACCAACGGGGAGCCAGTGATGGATCGTGACGAGCTCATGGTCGCTTACTGGAGTCTCGGAGGTATAGGAGGCAAGGGCGACAGTCTTCGGCTACTCGCTCAGCAGTACGACTTACATGTCATTCTGCGGGGCGAGATGGCGAGACTTGGCTGAGGCCGACGCAGAGCCTCCGGCTACTGAATTACGTCGTGTATCGGAGGGACGAGGTGTCGCCGAGCGGCAGGCCGCACAGAGGTACGGCTGTGCTTCTGCAGCGGGACGTCGTCCACGACGAGCTGATACGGGGCCTCTTCACCGACATGGGCTCGACTGGCATAGTCGTTCACATGGCAGGGAAGGAGCTCAGGATCTACGGGACGTACAGACCCCGGGAACAGCTTCGACCTAGGTGATGTCCACAACGTGCTGGGGAACGGCGGCCAGGTGTTGTTGGTCGACAACCTGAAATCCAAGCATCCAGCTTGGGGATCGGCCGTCAAGAACAGTACTGGCTTCAGGCTGTAGGAGGATTTGGAAGAGTGAGGCTACACGGTGCAAGGACCACCATGTCCTACCCACGTGCCTAAGAATCCCCTGCTTACTCCAGACATTCTGGACATTGCCCTACACTAGAACCTCAAAGGCCACGGTCAACATCGTGATCCTGTACGACCTCGACACTCAAAACCTACCCATCCTCGTCACACTTGATTCCGGAGCAATCCTTAGGGAAGGAGTGCGGACCAGAGAGAGGATCGACTGGGCCGTCTGTCAGGATAGCCTAGTCGACTTCAACATCGCCGGGCAGCTGTCTGCCCCGGACCAGGTGGAGGCCACCGCTCGCCGCTTCACGGATAAAATCCGAGAGGCGCGGGCGGTGGCTACCGCCGTCGTACCGGTGACAGCGCGCCGGCGGGGTGAGCTCCCCCCGAGCCTACTCTTGGACCTGCAGAGGAAACGTCAGATGAGGAAACTCTGGACCCGCTACCGCTGTTCGAAGATCAAGACAAAAGTCAACAAGCTGGGAGAGTACAGTCTTAAGGAGCAGGCTGGGTGAGTACAATCTTCCATCTGGAAAGAGGGGAGGGTCATCGTTCTGCCGAAGTCGGCCCAGAAGCCTGCCTGGCAGCTAACGGCCGATAAGGCTGCTGTCGCACATCACCAAGTTTTTCGAGAGGCTTCTGCTTAGGAGGCTGAAGCTGTACATTCCCATAAGGGATGAACAGTTCGGCTTCCGGAGCGGCCACTCAACCACGTTGTAACTGACGGGGGTGATCCACCATTTGTCTGTGGAGATGAACAAGGGGAGACACCCTGTCGCGGTCTTTCTCGGTATGGAGAAGGCCTTCGACAGGGTGCGGCACCCGAGACTCCAGTACAAGTTGGTGGACGCCGGCGTCCCACTGGCGCTTGTGAGACTCGTGGCGTCATTCTTGGAACGTAGGACCTTCCGTGTAGCGATGGAGCGGTGGCACTCACTGGTGAAGGCCATACGTGCCGGAGTGCCACAGGGCAGTTGCCTATCCCCTTGCCTGTACGCGGCCTACACCAACGACATCCCCACACTCAATGATCCTTCGGAAGAGGGTGAGGCGGATGTCATGTTCGCGCTGTACGCCGACGACAGCGCATACGTCACCTCGTCCCGAATGCCGGAACGCGCAACTGGACATGCTGGACCGGTTACCGGAGTGGCCAACAAGTGGCGCATGTCCGTCAACGTGGATAAGACGACGCTCCNNNNCGTGATCCACCAAGCGGACTAGGGACTGCGTGTCCGGCGATTCCGACGAGGATCACACATGCACACGCATAACACACCCAAATCACTACTCACCAACAGTCACAACACATCACACAACACACAGGCCCTAAACAGGCCTTAATTCCCCCCCTGAGCCCATTAGTCACGATGGCAAACCCGCAACAAATATTGCGGCCCTTTTACCGAAGGGATAGTTGTCCCCTCGCGATCCCACCCGGCTTAGGAGGTTCACCTCGGTGCGCGTAGCCCTCGCAGGTCATCTGCGAAGATAACCAGGAGTAGTATTTCTCGCATGTTGCCTGGCACTGCAGACTATGAAAAAGCATTTGGTACTTGGACTGCTTTAGAAGCTTTACAGCGATGTCAAGTTCATTAGCAAACAAGACCAATCCAACTGTTTCGAGAAGTGTAACCTTGGAGGACGTCTTTACAACTTTAAACTGGATATAATGTTGCATAAACATTAACGGCGAATATCTGTTGCACCTTCGTTTTGCCGACGACAACATTGTATGTGCGGAAACGTTAGAGTTGCATGCTGCAAGAAATGTTGCACAGCTTAAATGATTCTTCCCGACGTGTTGGCCTGAAGATAAACTTGAAAAAGACAAAATTATCTTGAACTAACAGATGCTGCCTAGGTCGGTCAACAATGATGACACCGTCCTCGAAGTCATAGGTGAATTTGCTTGGGCAGTTACTGCTTTTAGGACGACATAACTTTGTCATGGAAGCCGATAGGTGGATTCAGTTAGTTTCTCAAATTGCCATTACCACAGTGTTTGAAGACTAATACGCCATACGTCAGGAAAAAAGCAAAGCTCTAGAGCTTTTCTAGCCCTTCGGCCTCTACTCTAGATTAGAGGCCGCGTTTAGGAAGACGAAGTGTTGGTTGCCCATTCACCAGGTGGGACGAAAGTCTCCGTGCAGTAGCCGGCCCTGGATGGATGCGAAGTAGCAGGAAGTCGGATATCTTGGCGTCCAACGAAAGATAGCTATATCCAGTATTAAGAAAGGCTAATAATGATTATGACGACTATTTCTTAATTTAGAAGGTTTTTGGAAGGTATATGGTATTGGGACCGAATCCAGACGCTTCGTTCTATTATTCGTGTCTCCTTCGTACGTTACAGATTAATGTCTAAAACAACACTGTAGCCACAAACGCCACAATGCAACTGCAGCGAGATAAACTTTAGATTTATTTGTTTATTACCCTGTGTAGAACGTGGTAAGTCTTAATAGCGATATAAAACTGTAGCTAACTAGATATTTTTCAAGAAGTTTTTTTTAAGCCAAATCCTTTGCTTCCTTCATAACCAGTTCCATCATGATCAGCCAGGGATCAGTCAGCGTCAGGTTGGTTGGTCGGTTGGTTTTACTCCTCCTTACTTAGTGTTAATTAAAATTTCATCGTCATAGCTATTTTTACATACTATGCATATACACAAAGTTACAGTTGATGAGGTTATGTATGGGTACCTGAATTACCGTAGTGGTACCTGAATTAGTCTAGTGGGATGTGAGAAGCAAGAAAACGTATGTTATAGCGTTCAAACAAGGAGCATAATATACACCAACGTAGCCTTTCCCTGTTCACTTTTCTGCCATTGCTATACCATCTCTATATTCAGCTCTACTATGTTCAACTACTGCCGTCCCATTCAAAAGTTCAATCTCAGCTATCCCATCCTTAAGTTCAGCAGCATTTTTTTTGCCCATCGGCATCCGCAATATTGTCATATAGATGCATTGCCCTTCTTTCCTCCTCCAATCTAATGCGGTTTGTGAGTAGCCTGTGGCTGCGCTAGACACATCCGTCAGCATAGAGCAGTCATAAGAAAAATAAATCTTTCTTGAAGAAAGTAATACGCATGTTATAATCTACGACCCTCTTTAATATACGTCAATCTCCAGTTTTATTATGAACTTGACATTTCATTAACAGAAAAAATTCTTACTTTTCTTATTTAGCAATATAAAATGATTGTATGATAGAAAATAATTTTCCAACCCTTAAAATATAATTTAAAGATTTTTGTTGCATATAAAATGATTGGCAATATGCGTAGATACAACTCAGTGGATTGGGGCAATTTTGCCGTCGGTTTGAAACAAATGCTTTGTTTTTAAACTTTCACTTTTTCAGCCCTGACTTTTATTATATATACATATATCAGACGGCTATCACTCGGTTATTCCTGCCTACCCCGTTAGAGACCTGAAAAATGTTATGTTGTTCTTGACGATTTCAACAGTATCTAAGTTTACTCTGAAGTGAAAACTCAAGAAAACCTCTGACTTTTTTATGAGACAGGGGCCAAACGAGCAGGTGATTGGTGACCACCAGCGCCATATACATTTGCAAGACTAGGCGTATTGCAGACGTTGCCGGCCTTTAAGGAATAGGTATGCTCCTTTATTGAAGATCTCTGAGTCGTGTCGGATCAGAAATACCGAGGGAGGCAGCTGGTTCCACAGTAAAGTTATACGCGGTAAAAAGTGGCGTTTGTGCCGCACTGGTGGGTTTATCGACATCAAGGTGATGAGCGTGGAACTTAGAGTTATGTCGCAATTGCCGCAGATTGAAACACTCTTCGGAACACTCCTCATAGAAAATGAAAACGGTAAAAGACGCACAAACTGACTGATGACTTACAAGTTTCGTGAATTTAATGACATTAATATTCTTAGCAGATTTCTTAAAGGTATGTTATGGAGGTTATGCCTTCAAAATATACTAGAAGAAGGCTTCAAAGACGTATAAATTTTTGGGTACTATTAATGAATTAGATATGAAATCAGGGCTTAAACCTCAGTACAGCTGATGACTTTTGTTACCCAATTACTTGTTATTTTAAATGAAAAAGATTTCTATGTAACTCGACATGTTTACATATCATTACGCATTGAAAACATACCAAAATATCATACAAATAAGTAGGTCATTTGGCGCGTTAGGAAATATTGTTATTGTTTTATTCTATATAGGGGACAACAAGGGGGTAAAGAGACTATAAAAGTTGTGCTAAACTTTTAGATACATTTATTCAATTGGTCTGTCCACATTCACAATCCAGGACAGACTTAAAATAGTACAGGAACAACAATGGAATTAATACAGTTTTTGATATTGGTTAGTAAGAAAGGTATAAAGTCTTATCTGGTAGTTGTCCGAGACTCCCGGCTTCAACTTGGATGGTCCTTTATATATATAATTATTGTTTGTTTTCCTTCGTTGTGTTGATTGTCCGTCATTCCTTACATTCAATAACACGAATATGTAGGTTCCGGGCGGAATATAAAAAAAAAAACCATTTAACCATAGTTTGGCGATGGCCGACAGCGTCAGCCATCGCAATTATATCCATCCTCACCATCGCCAAAAGGAAAAATAGCGACGTTTCTTCAACACAGAGCACATCGAGCCCTACAGTCGAAGATGACAGATATACTTTTTTATAAAATATTTGAGTTTCAAAGAATTATTGTTACAATATGATGAGAGTAAATTCCTACGATGGGTGTGTGACCGGCACGGTGGATTCGGATATACTCAACATTTTAGCTTTTCACTTGCAACGCCAAAGAATTGCACGCATACTGGTATTTCTACGCGAATACACAATTACACATACATTATTTTTTTATTGTGTGTTCGGAAATATACTTTATTTTGTATAATAAGAGAGAAATCGAGAAAATTTAATATTCTGGTTTTCGCATACGTTCTTCACCGTTCCCCAATGGGACATAGTAAACTAGCACACCACACGATACGCGTCAGAGTAGCTGTTGTATTGCGGCAGTATCATATATGTGAGAGGTACGTCCCCGGTAGTATCGGTCCAGTTCCCCTACAATGCAGTAATAACAATATCTCTTAATAAATCAAAACGAAAACTTGAAAGTGAACAATTTTATTCAGCAAATATGTTTCGGCTCTTTCATGTTTGTCGGTTTGTGGGCAACGTTAATTACAGTACTGGACGTAGGGGCGAGGAAAATATCTCTCTGAGAGTAGGGGCAGGAAGGGNNGGGGGGGGGGGTCTCGTCGCCATGGACAGGTCATTAGCATCCGCTCCAAGGATTCAATTTTGTGAGAATTACTACATTTTACGTTTCCCGTATTGCGATAATGAAAATTGAAAATGTTATTTAAAATTTGTTCACTTCAACTAAGGTGGCGGGGAGCCGCTGGATGCACGTGGCTCGTGACCGTAACCCATGGCGCTCCATCGGAGAGGCCTGTGTCTAGGTCGTCGTCGTCCGGCTGATGACGACGTGATGATGATGATATAGCAGTGCTAAGTGTGAAGCCAAGTAGAGATTTTATTAAAGACAATATGAAAAATATTTATGAAAAAGCTCTATACACATGCAGTGGCAATGGGCTGGTCACACACTCAGAAGGTCAAATGGCAGGTGGCCACTAAGGTTCTAGCGTGGAGGCTGTGTTTAGGAAATCGGAGTGTTGGTCGATTATTCATCATGTGGGAAGATGATGTCCGTGCAGTGGCTGGTCCGGAATGGATGCGACAAGCAGGAGATCGGCCGTCTTTGCCGATAATGATGATGATGGTGATGAACAAAATATTTGTGATACAAGCTTAGCAGGATACCACACTCTTTCGTTTTACTTTTGACTGGCCATGCTGCAATGTAGCCGAATTGGGCCGGTACAACCAAGGATGTACCCTCACCCACATGCTACCGCCGTAAAGTGTCAGCTTCGCTCCCATTTTCGTGCGGCTTGTGAGGAGCCAGTGGCTCATTGAGATTGAGAGGAGGATAATTTACCTGCGTAGCCATTGTGAAATATTTTTTGAATATTTGAGCGAGTGCCAGTTATAACTACTCGTTTGTTGGTGAGACGTTTACCGTGCGACTTTTAAGGTTCTGTACCCAAAGGGCGAAAAACCGAACGAAGCACGCCATTAAAATGTCGGAAATATATAACTTAATAACAGAGTTAAGAACCGACATCAAAAAATACTGAAGAGTCACTACAAAGGCTCGAAGACAGCATCACAAGAACAACAAAATTGACGAAAAGTTTGATTTAGTACAGGGCGAACTCAACAAATTAAGAGAAGTGAACTTAGACCATGAGAAAAGGATTGCCAATCTTGAGAAACAAATCAGGGAAAGAAATATTATATTTTTTGAATAATGGAAGGAGAAAAAACATAAGGAGAACTAGAATCAAAAGTTTTAAATGTGGAATATAAAAAATATGGAGCTAAATGTCGAATGTGATCGAATTGAACTGCTGATAGTTAGAAGAATGGGTAAATACGATGAAAAGGAAAGACGACGAATTGTGGTAACCTTGTCAACATATGGCAGAAAAGTAACAATATTGAAGCACAAGAAAAATATAAAATACGATACAATATACATAATAGGAGATCATCCTCCAAAAGTATTAGAAACGAGAAAAAAATACTAGAGCAACTGAAAAAAAGAGAAAGAAGCCGAAAAAAAAATTTGAATTTGGAAATTTGTACAGCGCAGAGACACATCATAATACACTGAAGAAAAATAAAATAGTACCACCTTAACTAGGTACAAGATAAAAGAAATTGAAAAATTTCTTAATAAACAAAATAGCTACAAGCCATATTCAAATCGTGACGAAACTACCATCTCTGTCCGTGAATTGTAGTTAAGAAAGCCACTCCTAACAATTGACTGTGACGGCCCCCAAAAAGAAAAAAAAGGAATTAAGTTACATAAACCGCAAGAATCCTCCCCCAGAACAGTTCGTCACCGTGGTGTATACTCCAAGTACAAAAGACTAACTCCAAATACAGAAGACCTAAAAAAGTATTTAATGCCCGATCGCTAGCAAACGAAGCAAGAACAGTAGAACTTGAATATGCTATCACAAAAATCGAATGGAATATAATCATCGGTTTATTGGAGATAAGAAGAGAGGGATAAAAAATTGAAGATAGGGGAATCTATATATTTTACTGCTATGGAATAAAAAGGGAGGAAAGGCGTCGGTTTAAAGAAACCCTCGGTGGTAAGAAAAGAAATTTTCTTACATAACTTTTTTGCAATATCCGATAGAATCGCTATACTCGATAAATTTTATAGCCCAGTCCAAGTATATGCTCGCACCTCTACCACTTCTAAAGAAGAGATAGATAATATGTACGTCGACTTGGACAAAGCAACGCATAAATGCACTAAAAAATTATATTTATGGGAAACATAAATGCAAAGTTAGAAGATCCAAGGGCCAAAGCACAGTTAATCATGGGAAATTATGGATATAGCAAAAGAAATAAAAGGGGTGAAAAATTCTTACAGTTATGCTTCCAACACAAATTAAGTATTGCAAACACAATGATCAAAAAGCCAGACGACCTTAGATGGACCTGGATATCTCCGGATGAAAAATCGAGAAATAAAATAGATTTAATAGCCACAAATATTCCAAAAAAATGTAGAAAACATAATTCTGATAAATGACCTGAAGCACACAAGCGATCCTTTTTTTTTTGGTGAAGAAGGGGAATGCATTTACGCATGATACCTGGGAGCTCGGGTAGACCCCCAGACCTATGTTGGACTCGGCCATTGGGTAGCAATACCAACTAAACCCTTACGGGAGTCTTCAGCCGCTATTATTGCAGGGTCCCGGATCTGCAGGCAACAAGACCCCTCCAGCGACAGGCTGGCCTCGGCGAAAAGGCCAGACTTCACCACCTCGAGGACTGCCCGGCTTCACTATGACAGTCCTCCACGACGCCGTGTCTTTGATGAAGTGGACCGGCCCGACACGGAACACAGGGGCACTACTGAAGGCGCTGTAGATAGCGCCTCCTTCGTACCCCCATTCGTCGTCGGCGGGGGGAGGCCGCGTTGGCAGCCTCCTCTCTCACCCGCTCATCGGCTTCCTTCTGGGATATGACGGTCTCGCAGAAGGAAGGTCTCGCAGAGGGCTCCCATTTGTACGGTCGGCCTCAGGGATCCCTCTCGAGATCCCTTACGAGCTCCAGCTAAACCTCCTCCTTGGCTCGGCAAATGGCTTGCTGCAGGATCTTCACCTTCTCCACATAGATCCTGCGCGGCCTGTCGTCTCTGTCGACGTCCTCCGCCTGCTCCGGGTGTACTATCTCCTGGCCCCGTTGCAGGCGGCCCGGAGGCCGGATCATACGGCCGTCCACCAGTAGAGCGCCCGCCATTGGGGCGGACTCTTCGCGGGCGACATGGCTGCTCTGCGCAACGCAGTGAACGCGTCGCAGAGCCGACCAGCCGCCTCGTCCACCCCTAACTCCGACAGCGGCGGGAGGCCCCAACGGACGACGATGGTGGCCTCCTCTGCCATCTTCCGGTTGAGCCTAATGAGACCGCAACGCCAACGTCACCTCTCCCCGTACCGCCGCCACGTACTCGCGGCCTCTCGCTTTGACTACGAGGGGGAGCCAGCTCCAGGCCGCACCACGATCGCCACAGAGCCGTCAGTGTCCCCAGCCCAGCCTGTACTGGAGGGCACGGCGTACGGCTCGGCTACAATCGCGACGTCTATCGCCCGCTCCGCCATGGACTGCGGGAAAAGGTCCTGTAGCCTCGCGGAGTGGTTGATGTTCGCCTGGAGAACGTTGAGATGGCGACCGCAGCGGTAGCGCAGATTACTGCAGACAGTGTTACCGGGGAACATGCTACCACCGGAAAACCAGTCTGCTTTTCTTCGGATACCTTCTCTTTGAGGAATGCCCTTTTACGCAGGGCACCCTCAAACTCCTCCTCTCGTTCACTCAAGATTGTCTCCCTTAGGGCCGCCCTGGCTCCAGTCAACGTGTGTGCTTTAACCCGTTTTCTCACACATCTAGTCCTTGTCCCAATGTTCCCTGTATCGGAACCAGACTCCGAACTCTCAGTATAAAGGCACTTGCGCCCCAGCTTCGCCTCGGATAAAGATGCCAAGGACGAAAAGTCC
>JAFELO010010712.1:419057-455671 GCA_017140195.1 Eumaeus atala | reverse complement strand
GGGGGGGGGGGGTGAAAGGATGGCCAACGTGGCGGCACAATTATGTAAGTGTTCATGGGCGTCAGCAGTCGTTGAAAGGCTCCGATTGCTCGTTTTCCGCGCTATACTATGAAAAAAGTATATAAATGAATTATTTTCAGACAATATTCCTATATTCTATTTAGATATGTGTTGTTCATAGGGGATAGTGTAGGCTTCTAATGGTGGAAGTATTTTATTTAATTGTTCAAATCGATCCAGTAGCTTGTGAGCTTGCTCAATACAAACAAACAATTCTTTAAAATATATAATACTAACATTATTGATGAAACTATTGCTCATTCAGACAAGTTATAAATGCAGGTAGAACCTATACGACTCGGTTTACTAAAACGTAAATAAATAATTTGTCTAGTATCTATGTAGTAAATATTTTTGTTTATAGACAAATAGAATAAAATAGAAATTATAAATGCAGGTAGAACATATACGACTCGGTTTACTAAAACGTAAATAAATAATTTATCTAGTATCTATGTAGTAAATATTTTTGTTTATAGACAAATAGAATAAAATAGAAATCCGTGCCTTATTACAACTACCGATGCCGGTGAACATCAGCATAAATAATATGCCGGTGCGTTGCCCCCCTTCTTCACCTCACTCTTAATGGGTCATCGGCTGATCACAAGCCGTACGAAACGTGATACCGAAGATGTCACTTTACACTTTACTTTCGATTTAATTATTTAAAGCAATATATACTCTCCTTAGTTTTAGTTTGTAAAATAATGTATCGTTCATAGTAAATGGATTCCACTACTTGTTTGTCCATCGTCCCTATACTACATATAATTGCTCTAATACATGAATATTCTAATGTGTTTTCATCACAATATTCAAATATCTAAATATTAAGAAGAACATACCAATTTTTCTCACATATTTTGTAGCCCGAATAGTTTATGTGAAAAATGATTTTTTTTTATTCATAAAAAGATCATCTGTTTTAAAATCACATTACACCATTAGATAGCCCATTTATCAAGAAAGGTTTTACGCGGTTACATGCCATCACAGTTACGACCAATAAGATAGGAGTTAAGCGAGTGAAACCGCGGGGTGCTGCCGGTTTAGTCGTATGCTATTTTAAGAGATAGTGCAAATGCAATGGAGCCAACGAATCTGCATGATGAAAATTATGCGGATCTCCATGGGCGTCGGTAATATTTGATGTGACGAACAGTCCTTTTAAGTAGGTTTACGTGAAAACCTAATATTTATATAAAAAAATAAAGCGGCTGTCCTGTCAACCGAAAAGAAATGCGGTCGTGGCAGTAGCTGGATAGCAAAGTCTTTTGTACATCGTGTACTGCAGAAGCTGCTATTAGGCATTCATACAACCGAAAGTTATGCCAATATGATACCCTCCTTTTCTCCAGTCTGCCAAATGAATCATTTTTGTGACCTTTCAACAGTTGTACTGGCCACTCAACGTATAGGTCTCTTGGGTGATATTGGTTCCTTTTTGTAATTAATATTGGTTAATATTGTAATTAACGCCCACTCAACAGGTAAGTCTCACGGGTGATATTGGTTACTTCTTGTAGTTAGTACTTTTTGTAATTAATGCCAGCTCAACGAGTAGGTATCACGGCTGATATTGCTTAATTTTTGTAACTTTAATATAAATTCTTTTAATGTGATTTCCTTTGACAATGCAATAAATGGAAAAAACTTAATGTCAAAAATATACTTTGATAGTAAATCAAAGCAAAAGCGTCCCGTGTAACGCTCCACTTGAAATCCTTTCAAGTGCTCCCTTACTGGGTAAAGACTAAATGGAAAAAGGACAATTCAATTTATATACTACAAACAAAAAAAATAGTTTATAAATTCAATTGATTAGATTAAAGAAACGGGAAGTCCCTTTTCAGGGCTCCGTACCTTAAAAGAAGGAAACCGTTATGGAATTACTCTGCTATCCGTCTGTCTGTCCATACAAACCTATTCTTTCTTATACTTCTTCTCAAAAATACGTGGCAGGTTCAAGGTAAAATCTATGCCGAATACTTACAATTTTTGCACAGAAGAAATAATAGTACTTAAAGTTATCGCAATGAAAAGATGAATTTTGACGAACCCCCGGTAATCAATTTGTAAATAGCTATACTAACTATAGAGTGTTATTTATTACCACGAATAGTGAAATTCGGCAACGAAGGAAGAACTTAGGGTACAAATAGTGGAATATATCCGAAAATTGGTGTGATATATTTTAGTAGGTAAGTAAGGCCACTGCGGGCTGTTTGAAGGACAGACACCGAGGAGCCCCCCGCATGCATGACCCGATTCTAAAGGCCCGAGACAAATTACAAGGTTTGCCCAAAAGCTCTCAAGTACTACGAAAATAGAGTTCCTAAGCCTCAGGGCACCCCAAAGCCCCTACCCAACGGCCAACTACAGAGGGTGCCCGAAGGCTCCCAAATTCTTTAAGCGGAGGGTAACTTTGCCCCAGGGTATCCCTAAGCCGCTGCCCAGGGGACAAAAGGCTCCGCCGATGCAAGGGCGCCCGACACTGAAGCAGGAAGCCCTCCTTCCCACACCCCAGCAGCCACAGAGGGTCCCGATGCCCCAGGCACAAAGAGGTCAATGGCTCCGTCGTGGGGGTACAGTCATCTATTACAAGAGGTCCCTTCATTGCATCCCACTCGACCCGCCCGCCCTGGAAAATCTAGATGTATCCCTGTGTAAGCTATGCATGACGGGCTATCAGCCCAACACCATATTCTCAGCATATCAATCAGGTTCAAAACCACTTCTAGTTGGCGACCTTGACGCTATTTACGAAAATTTAAACGCAGATAGCCCAATAAATTCAGCTGGGGACCTCAACGCCCACCACGTGACCTGGGGCAATAGATATAACAACAGTCGCGGGACAGTCCTTAAAAAATATGTCGATGACCGTAACATCATCATCAACGCTCCGTATATCCCAATTATACGTATATACCCATTATTTTCAGAACAATAATATATATATACATTCACCACGTACAATTGATATGGCACTGGTTAAAAACATTTCATTCGTCATCAAGATGGCTGAAATGTTACAGGAGCTTAGCTCGGACCATAGATCTGTTTCAATAGAAATAGAAGATTATTCAAAATTAGATTTAGTAGAAATATTAAAATAAAGAAAAAGATCATCGACTATAAATTAATAAAAGATAATTTAGCAATTAGTGAACTCAATAGTATCCCATAGCTAGACAGCATAGACTCTCCTCAAGCTGCTATCGCGGCTTCATCCATAGTCACCGTCCTACTGGTTAGCCAAATAGGAGAAACGTCAAGAGAGATCTCCACGATCCCAGAGGACCATTTAGCTCTCTCTGCCGACGTCAGGGACCTAACCCGTCGAAAAATGCGGCGAAATGTCTGTACGATCGCAACGGAGGAGAAGTGTGTAGGCAAGCTATCTGAAAACTCGAAAGAGAAGTCAAAAAGGCTATATCCAAGTTCATAAACGGGAAACGGGATCACGTCATCAGCGAACAATCTCCGTCCCATACGGCCTACTGGCCACTAGCGAGGGCTATGAAATCCGAACCGGTGGCTCAAATGCCACCACTAAACCGCGATAATTGATTACCTGCACTAGAGGATGATAAAAAAAGCGGAGTGTCTAGCAGGCATATTAGAGAGTTCATGCACTCCTGGCTCCCTCCCTACAGATCCCTCCTACATAAAAGATGTAGAATGTATAGTAACTTCCCGACTGGCTGTGCCGCCGGATGATGATGATGAGATCATACGTCTGACGGACACTGAAGAAGTGAAGGATCTAATAAAGGACCTTCACTCAAAGAGGGCCCCGTGGAAATAACCAATAAGGCGCTAAAACAGCTGCCTCCCGTTATTATACACCTCCCAGTATACATTTTTAACGCCCTTCTGGCGCAATATACCTTCCCTGACATATGGAAGGAAGGCATAGTGATCGGCATACACAAACCGGAGAAACCCCGGGTGGAGCCCACTAGTTACCGGCCCATAAGCCCCATAGGCTCGTTAGGTAAAATCTATGAAAGGATAATTCTCGCACGCCTAAAAACCGTGACACGAAAGAGAAACCTATTCATAGACGAGCAGTTCGCATTTCTCAACAGCCATAGCTGCCCACAACAAGTACACCGCCCCACGGAGTACGTACTATCGTGACTCAAAAGACAGGGCCGGCCACGCGGCACGGGTGCTGTCTTCTTTGATGTAGCAAAGGCGTTTGACAAGATTTGGCATCCAGGTTTCATCTTCAAACAATACCAGTTAGGACTGCCTGACAGGCTGGTACTGATCGTAAACAGTTACCTAGCAAACAGGCAGTTCCGCTACAGAGTGACTCAGAGCCTGTTGTCCGCAGGGATCGGTCCCCTCTGCCACCCTCTTCCATCTGTACACTAGAGACATACCGCGACCAGCGCCCAGCTGGAAATGTTCGCGGATGACTCGGCACTGTACATTAGGTACCTCCCCAACTACGGAGCCAAATTAATCCATAAGGCCGTCCCTGAACTCGATGAATGATTCTCACAATGTAGAATAGAGGTTAATGCGGAGAAGAGTAAGTCCATACTCTACTCACTAAACCACCCCTCGCATAGACGAGACATGCCTCCCATCATGCTCTACGGTAACGAGATACCTAGAACAGAGGCGGTGAAATACTTAGGAGTCACTCTCGATAGGTCGATGGGCTTCAAGAATCACATAAATAACGTTCTGAAAAAAGGACGATATGTCCTTTTCAAACTTTATCCTCTTATAAACAAAAGGATCAAAATGGCGTATAGACATAAGCTCACCTTGTATATTGCATGCATTCGACCGATCTTGTCGTATTACAGTGCAACATTCGCGCACATACCCCCTACCCAAATAGAACGTTGGCAGAATATGCAAAACAGATTCTTATGCAAGGCTACTGCATGCCCGTGGTACTTCCGAAACATTGTGACTTGTAATTGACCTCTATCAAAGGACTCTTCAAAGGGCTGACTCAAAAGTTCTTTGTCCGTGCTCTTAATCACAAAAATACTTTAGTCGTCCTAACGTCGGAATACGATCCGACGTTGTTAGCCGACTCCCGTTACGCTTGGCCGAAGCACGTGTTACACGACGCCGACGACCCGATCGCGATAGCAGTAGCTAAGTCCGTCCAAGAACACAAACGAAGAAACACCGAAACACGCTCCCGAAGTAAAATACCAATAGGGTCAACTAACGGATAGCACTTTTTTTATCGATAGTAGCCATCGCTTCACGACCTGAGCCCGACATACACATTAGGCCCTCTTGTATTGGCTGGATGATGCGTAAATGCATTTTTCCTGCTAGAACCAATGTCATATACACCGCTCGTACCGGTCGAGCGATAAAACCTTACATATACTGGACACAGTTATAACAGATGTGACTGACGGAATGACGAAGTCACACACCACTTACGGAAACGAGCCCGGGATCGAATCCGTAAGTTGAGCTTAGATTGCTAGAAATAAAATAACGCGACTTTAGAGAGCTCTAATAATAAATAAATCAAGAATGCGGCTTTTTGCTAATTTGTAGCGCAAATCGACCCCTTCCATCAGAGGGGGAGGGGTGAGGAGGCCGGCCTCCTCAGATAAGCCAAACATTAAACGAGCACAATTATCCTTATCCACGACACCGCTACTAGTGCGGGGAGGGGACCGCTTCCCCCTTTTCGGTCCCAAAATTGTTACTATAGGGTACGCCCACAATCATCCTGGTACATCTCTTCCCATCTGCGGGAAAAGAGGGGGGTCTGTCCCCCTATCGTCTCCCAAAACCTGAAGACACAAAAGTCTTCGTAGTCAGTCGAACTGTTGCGGCTGGACTAGTATTATGTCCCTCCGAAGAAAAAACCGATCAGTCTGGTCCTTAGCTTAAATATAGAAAGGACACAATGTGTTGCAGCAAGGAGTCTGGGACAACTACCAGATAAGACTTCGTTCCCTAACTTTTCACTAATCATTATCAAAAACTGGATTGATTCCATTGTTTGTTTCTTGTACAATTTTAAGATTATTCTTGATTATGAATATGGGGAGACCATTATTAAATAAATGTATTTAAAAGTCAGACTAAACCTTTAACATATTTTTATTCGCCGACGTGACTGCTTTTATAGAATTAAATTGTAACGCACTTGACCTCGATCAGAGGCCACTTCAAAGAGCTGTCTCATAAGTTATTTGGCCGGGCCTTGAATCTCATAAACAGGCTAATAATAAAGACGTCGGAATACGATCCGGCGCTAATAACCACATCCCGGTATGTTTTTTTTTAAATTGGAACGTACCCTTCTTACTTCTTACTTATGACTACTACTTTTTTAAATTTATTATCTGTACGGACTTAGCTCATTGGCCAACCATAGCCCCAGTATCGTTTATATAGTTTATATCGATGATATAATATATAGTAAAGAAATTATGACATGTAATTATTAGAATTATACTGAGTATTTATCTTATAGTTTAGAGGACAAACGAGAAATCTGAGCATTTTCACGACCGCCGACGACTATGAACATCAGCATAATTACTAGGCTAATATAATGCCCTCTTTTCGCCTCCCCACAATGGGTCGCCGGCTACTCACTAACCACAGGAAATGCAATATTTTAAACAATGACGCACATAGACTTATGTTGTGATTGTCAATCGTTCGTCCATGCTGCCAGCGTACAAACTTATAAAATTCGGCAAAGATAGTACGCCGATATATGCTTAGGAAGGCCATGTTGCATGGGGGGATGTAGTGCCTTCCATGGTGCATGACACAATACCCTCCTATGCAACGGAAATGGGCCGGCACGGCTGAGGAAGTACCCTCTCGCTCACTCGTAAAATGATATTGTCGCTGTCGCGTTTCGTGACGTTTGTGAATAACTGGTGAGCCTTTGGGGGATGGGATAATAGGAAGGCAACGCATCTGCGTAACAATCAAGCGAATGTCCATGGGCGTAGGTAGACATCAGTTGCTCATTTGCCCCCTTATACTCTAAAAATAAAATTTGTACCTGTCTCAGTCACGCTGAAATCACTCTTATTATTTTATTAAAGCATTATTAAAATTCGAAGTAAATGTATATAGTTTGCGTTGTGAAATTATATGAAAACAATACAAGAAATAATGAGCTCGCTGATTAATAATATTGTTGTTACGTTCGTTTTATTTAACTAAGTGTTGTTTAATAATAAATCAACATCGACAATGTTGTGTGACCAGTTCAGTAGTTATTATATAACTTGCTTTAAAACAAATAAAAATACAAATACATAGGTTTGTATGTATTGATATTATAAAGAGAATCGTTTGTTTGTTTCCAATGAATGGGCCCCGAAACTACTGGATCGATTTGATTTTTTTTTCCATTAGACTCCTACACTATCTGTGATAAGACTACTTCGATAATTCTGAAACTTCTATAATGTGACCAAAGTTGTGAAAAAATATAGACGTATTCAAAGTAAATCCTTATTTCCCTGCAGAAATTATTAAAAACTAGCTCTCCCAACATACGTTGTTGTTGACACTGAACCATCATTACCATAAATTTATAATTTATACATTTTGTAAATAAATGTTTTTTGTCATATTTCGTAAATTATCCGCGCGATGCCGGGACAGACTGCTAGTAAACTATACAACAACATAATTAGTGTTAATTCTGGCTTCATGAAACTTCATTTTTAATCAAGCTCTTCCAATATCGTATGACAAAGTCTACGCCTCTTTCTCCTATCATCATGGACGGTGCGTTTGTATTTCCTCGTATTATCACCGGCATTATAGAGGCGTCAATGATTCTTAGATAGCGTATTCCGTATACTCTAAGCCTATTGTCGACAACTGCTTTTTTATCCCATCTTGGACCCATCTTACAGGATCCTATTGGATGTTACGTGGACGAAGTATAGAACCGGGCTAAACATATATAATAGTCATATGTAACCCACTTGTCATCCTTGCAAGCTGGTAGAGTGTCCCGAACAATGTACGCCCCGAGTGATTTAAAGGCTTCCTGTGTTTTCTAATGACAATAAAAATTTAATGCCCCTTAAAAGTAGTTGATTATCTTCTTCCTTTTCAAAATAGTTATAGTATATACATGGAGGTCCATGTGGGTTTGTGAAATTTAAGTGGAGATATCCTCTACTTTTCGGAACTAAATTCATAGTTCTCGGTAGTAGATTATCGTAGAATCCCGTTGGGAAAAATGCTAAACTTCTCATATAAGGCCGGCTCTTTTATGTACTCTCTCCAATAAGTCGTATGGTCCACCTGATATTGCGCGTCTGGGACTGTTAAGTTCGCTTCAGATTTAAAAAACGCTATGGAATTCCATGGTCCATTTTTTATTTCCATGTTTTTTTTATAATCTTTAACCTGTGTACTCCTGTGTATCAATATTATTTGGAAGCGAAATAATAACACCATTAAATGTGACGCGATAGTGTAAATTTTAACCAACAGGTAAATTTCTTTTAACCGGTATATTCAAGCTTTCTAGGTGCTTTCGAGGGCCAGACAACATTAGCGGTTTTAGTGAGTTTACAGCAGATGTTTTATTTTTATTTACTGCTGTTTAGTCTGGATTTGCAAACGTTATCATTAACTATAAAATTAAAGTATGCTGGTAATTCAACAGTATATATTTGATGTAACTGGTGCATGGCAACCTGTTATGATTAGACTTAATTTAGCAATTATTAAGAAATTTTAGGCAATAGTTTTGCTATCAACGCAACAAAACTACTATATAATAACACTAACAATGAAAATTAAATTTTGAAGAAAATCAAACCAATTATTCTATAAAGTGCGAAAACTGAACTAAATAAACACTTAGTCTATGAATATTAGTTTGAGCTACATTGCATCCGAATTGAAATGGTACTACCACGGAGGCACCTGTCGCTCAAACGATAAGACAGCCACTCTGTTGTATGTCGTGCAATATGTGAGTTTGCAGAGACCCGTTGGATGGGAGGAGAAAAGGAGTGCAACGCATCTCTGCGTAAAAATTATGCAAATGTGTATGGACGATGATAGTCATTAAATGGCAGTTAATTTTTTCACCTCATCATGACTCCATTCTGAATTGCTAAGGTTATACCAGCCGTCGTTGTCCACCTTGTGCCATCGGATTTATTCCAAGGAGTTTATGCTGCTCGAACCACCCATCACCTTTCCTCTACAAATAAACGAAAGAGGACCCACTGACGGAGACCAGCTTGTATGGGCAACATGTAAAAGGGTAATGTTAGATAGCCGTTTTCTTTCCTTATTTTTTATTCCTTAGTTAGATATTTTGTAAGAGGTAATGCCATACTACATTACAGCTTAATTGGACCGGCAAAACTCCTTGTCAGCGGTCAAGTACCACTTGTTTACATGATACCGTAATAAAGTAAGAGCTACATGGTTTGTGCGGCTTATGAGAGATTGGTGGTCCACTGCAGAGGAATTGGAAAGGTGTGTAACACACCTGCATGACAGGTATACAGATGTTTAAGGGCATAGGTAACGGTCATAAATTCTCATTTGCCCCCCTTTCGATAATAATAATAATAATGACGTCCTAACCAAATTTCCGCCGCGGCGGCGAATACTACACAGACTAGCCTGCGCAGGACATTTTATAGAGCACAAGTGTATGCCTAGGTGCAGGTGTACTCTGTTCCCTTATGACTATTGTTAGAAATTGAAAAAATTCAATAACACTTTGGTCCGACCCGGGACTCGAACCTAGGACCTCACGAATGTGGTTGTTGTTTGTATATATAGGGGAGCAAATAAATCATGTTCAAACGCTTCAGGGTTTGTTTGGTTTTTTTAAACGCGCAAATCCCAGAAATTATGGGCCCGAATTGAAAAATGTTTTTGTGTTGAATAGTCCTATGTATGTATGTAGACTATGATGCTACGGCTAATAGGACTGTAGTGGTGCGGGTGAAACTGCCGAGTAAAGCTAGTGATTATACATTAACTTACCTTGGCCAGGCACATCTGCCTCCAGGGTGTGCAAGACAACTACCTCCACTAGGCTCCGTGGTGTACTTCTAGTCAATGTTTGATCTAAGTAGTACTGTAGAGAGACCAGGAGCTAATGTTATCTCTGGCTGTTCAGGGCCTGCTTCTAAGAATAGTACCTTGATAATCAGCTAATAAATACACAAGCCAGACAAATGACGCTTTTCGTGCGATTTGTGTTTTTTTTGGCCCTGTAAGGGAAAAGTAAGGAGTGAAACGTGCACATAAATTATACAAATGTTTATGGGCGTCACCGTTAAAAAGTTTTGAATCTTCGTCTGCATAAATAAAACACATGAAATACGACTGAGCTTTAGACCACACAACCAAAAACGTTACGCAACATTACTAGTTTTTTACAGCGCCTGATCTGTATTGAGCTGGTCAACTACACTGGGTATAAGGTAAAATGCACAATGTCTATATAACAGGCCACTTAGAAACTTTTCCGAGAAAAAGTATGTTAATGCTTAAGTATTGAAAGAATTTTTTTTTGAGTGAAATACTTGCGGGATATCATTTATTATGAAAATATAATGATTCATAAGCAAGAAACCCAAGTTGCAATTTAAAAAAAAAACATCCATTTTTTTTCAACCCATTTAAAATTGTCGTGTATTACTGAAATATGTATTTACGCCGGGAACACTTTCGCGCTATGACTTTTTAATGATTTATAATGTAACCTGAAACCGAACGCAATAACGTAATACGGTAGACCTTGAATGACATTTGTAGCTGAAGGTCCTTTCAAGGCAACTGTATATCGTTGAAATTACGAATTGAAGCTTTGCGAGATAAAGAAAGAAGTTTTCACCCTTTAACGACTGTTATAGAAGATAACGTGCTCATAGTGAAAAATTGTATTCAATACAATGGGCATGCCACGTTCAGTAGGTGAGGTTCAGTACATACTGCACATTAGATCGGGGTGCGTTAATGAGATTTTACATGAATATTTTTACGTGAGGGGGATAATTTCGCAAATTTGCAGCCCACAGCTGCACAATCTCAACGCGGCACAGAAAAAGGCCCTGTGGAATGTTTTCCTTTTTTTTAGCATAGGGGGACAAACGAGAGATCATAGCCATTCAGCGACTATCGACGCCCATAAACATCAGCATAATTATTCCGAAGCGTTGCCTCCTTTTCACGTCCCCCTCGATGGGCCACCGGTTACTCACAAACCGCACGAAACGCGATACCGTAGGTGTCACTTTATGGCTGTATCGAGTGAGTGAGAGGTATCTCCGCGGTCGTGTCGGCTCCACCTCCTCCTATGCATGGCACTACCTCCTCCTATGCATGGCACTACGTCCTCCTATGCAGCATGGCACTTCCTATTACAAATGGTGCCGTAACATGACAATTTATCTAAATTCCTTGCAGGCCAGTCTCGACGTGACTTACGACGACGACTTCACAAGTGTATTTTTTAATTTAATCACATTTTTGGGCTTCATTAACTTTCCCACCATTATTCAAGCCTTGTCGGACGGTGGGGCTTAGCCTTTTTTTCTGGTGACAAGAGGAATACATTTACGCATGATAACGGGAGCCCGTGTCCCTCCAGAGACCTATGTTGGACTCGGCCATTGGATAGCAATAACAACTAAACCCCTACGGGAGCCTTCAGCCGCTATTAGTGGAGGGTTCCGGATCTGCAGGCTACAGGACCCGGGGCTTAGCAGCCTGGGGTGAATTCAGGCGAATCCGAATGGACCGAGTGGTATCTTTACACCCCCCCTATAAGAAGGAGGTAGTGCACTGTTGCATCCCCCTATGCAACGGAATTGGGCCGGCACGACAGGGGAGGTACCTTTCGCTCACAAATATCGTCATAAAGTGACATCTTCGGTGTCGCCTTTCGTACGGTTTGTGAGTAGACGGTGGATTATGAGGTAGGGCAGAAGGAGGGCAACGCATGGGCATAGTAATTATGTGGATGTTCATGGGCGTCGGTAGTCGTAAAAAGTCTATTCTGTAAGAAAAAAAAAATGAGGGGATAAAAATCAGGAGGAGTAAGCGCTCTCGGTACCATCGGTAAGGAGGAGGCGCTTTTGCGCATAGGGCAAGGGGCGAGGATGGGAACCCAACCCCTAGTACTGTCCCAATGTCGGTGGGGTTGTCCTGTAGTGCGGGTCAACCCCATCTTTGAGGGTGGAGCTGGTCCCTTAGGGGGTTGACTAGCCAAGTCGAGGTGCCCTCATAGTTTGTCGTTCCGGGGCACCTCACCAAGCACTCTCGGTGGTGCCACGAGTCCCACACACTACTGGACACTACGCAGGGCCAGTGAAGGCGCGTAAATGCGTTTCCCCGAGTCAAGAAAAATGGCCTCATTAACTTAAAATATTTGGAAATACACATTTAAGTTTATTTTTCTGCAAGACCAGTTCTAACCCTCGCTTGTGAAAAAAAAATGTCTGACGGGTAATTGGGAAGCTTCCTTGGAGCTATGAGCATAAATGCGGTCATTTTGTGTCTTAAAATGTTGCTCAATTGTAAAAAAAAAGTGTCATCCGTAAAAAATACTTTCCTGTGACCTCCCTATGCACCACTTTAGTAATTGTTTTGATTTTACCACGCTGTTCGTCTTTAGTTTATCAGTTAAAAATGACCAGTACGTCTCATCTCTTATACACTGAAATTCCTAAGTCATCTCTTAGAATACGCGATATGGTTTCAAGTGCTATTTTCTTTTCCCGATATAAAATCTTTTGCTTTCGGACTGGATTTTTGTTACTTTTTAATATAGGATAAATCAATAATGAAATACAAAAGTATTAATCTTGGCCTCGTAAACATTATACGTTATCATGGAAACAAATTCAATCAATGACAGAGCGTCTGCCGAGACAGATCGTTGCCTATATCTGCAGCTATGAAAGGATATACTTTGACATTTTTCACACATTTGGTTATATTTCCAAAGTTTTCATAATGATCTTTAACTTTTAGAAAATGTAACATAGCCTTTGTTAAATATAGACAATCCTATATTGTGTCTAATCTAATGGTATAAGAATTTATCAAATCGGTCGAGTAGTTTCAGAGTATATTCAATTAGAACAAACAAACAAAGAAACAAATAAATATTTCTTCTTTAAATAGTATAGATAAGTCAGGCACCTGTAGTATATAAAATATCAATTGTAGTTCAGAATCGAAAGTAAAAGCTTTGCGTTCATTGGTCACAGAGACCTACCGAGTGCGGGGACCTGGCTTTCCACTTACCACAATTCTTGAAGCAACACGTTAGAAACCAAGTTACACTATTGAATTGGTTATGTAATACATTATGAGAATTTAATTTTTATTGACATTTTGTTCACCTATAAAAATAAAATTTTTATGGTTAAGATGTTTTAGTAAAAGTTAGTGTCATACTGCACTGCAGTGGAACACATCATATAAACGATAAGTGACAAATTCAATGGCACGTCACGATTCGTGCGGTTTGCTAGTACCCAGTGGCCCATTGGAGGGTAGGACAAAAGCAGGGCAAAGCATCGATATTTTAACTCTTATTAATTGAAGGCTGGGAAGACTCTTGACAATTAATTATTTTTGCCCTACAAATATATATTTAGTATGTGTATTTCTATATCCATGTCTATACTAAAATTATAAAGAGGAAACATTTCGTTGTTTGTTTGTTGGTTTACTTGCATTGAAGAGGCTACGAAACTACTGGACCGATTTGAAACATTATTTGGTGTTAGAATCCCACATTATCTGTGTTGAACACAGGAAATGTTAACTAATATAAGAGACCAGTATGAAAACTTCGATAATGAAACCAAAGCTGAGAAAAGTAAATCAATTCCGTATAAATGATTGACAGCTGAGCTGCCCCAACAGACGTTACTTAACAAACCAATGGGGCTCTGTCATTTACATTGATTAAACATGAAAGTTAAGGCGTAATCCTAAAACAGTATCTCACTATCATGCACGCTTTGTAGATCATGTAATTTAATGACACAAGGAGTAGAAGTAAACCAAACTACCCTCACATGTACCGTAAAATCAATTAAGCGCCTGCCGACAGTTCGGTCTCTTTTGTTTGTGTTTGTATGCGATCAAAGGGACCATAGTGATTAAAATCAGGTTTCACTATAGTTAGGCTAAAACATATACAATATATTGACGCAGCGTAATTTTGCCGCGTATGGATTCACAAATTAAAAAAAAAAAACAGTCATTGATCATTTTAAATCGCTTTGTGTTCGGGGCTTTGTGTCATCGCGATCAGGGTTATTCCTACCTCTCACTCAACTAATACCGACGTAGAGATGTTTGTATTCTATACTAGTGATACGCCCCAACTTACGATACGATACGATACGAATAGCCACGAGAATAAACTCGCAAACCTTCTCCCTCTTCCCTTATTCAGAGGTGAAAACCTCATCAACATGTGTCCAGTTGATTTCAAGAAAATCAATCACATACAGACACACATTTTTTGAGGGATTTCGTTTTATAATAAATAGATAGCGAGGGGCAAACGAGCCATCGTATTCTCTTGTACCGACGCCCATAAATATCCGATTTTGATTTTGCAGACAGATTTTATTGTTGCCTTCTGGCTTCCCCCATTCAAAACTCACAAAACACACGACTCGCGACAGCATAGCTATTATTTTCAGGCGGTATCAGGTAAATGAGTGGCCCCAGTCATCTTACCCTAATTCGACTGCAATCCAGCACTACCTTTTGTTGGTTATGTTTCATGTCCCGTTGCGTTTCGCTAGGGTCGGTCGACTTATCAAGGATCTATGGTGAAGGAGGGTATCATGTGGTGATCTCCAGACTCCCTCATGTCATAATGTATAACCACGACAATAAATGTTTACTCGCGATATTTTTTACTCTCGGACCGTTCCAAATTTTATATCGTGCGTATGCACCTACATTATAATAACATAAAAACATATGTATAGAAAATATGATTTATAATATATAAAAAAATATGAGAAACATATTCACTGGTATATATATAATCGCATTAAATTGTACGCCCCTACAATGCTTGAACCAATGGATCAAGCATTGTAGTGGCAGTGGGGCTCAGTAGCCTGGGGTAAGCCCAGGCGAAGCCAATTGAACCGAGGGAGATGCTCGTTACACCCCTTACAGAAGAGTTGAAAAAAAAGCAGGAGGAGGAGAAGCTCATTGTACTCCTTTTATAGGAGGAGCGGACAAAAGAGCAGTAGGAGCAGGTGCTTTTGTGTACGGGCGCGTAAATGCGTTTCCCGCGTCAAAAAAAGAAGGTGCGTACCCACCTAATGCGTAGGTTGAATGTTACATTCGATAAAAACCCAAATAAACATTATTTTGAAAAGAGTAAGCATTAATAAACGTCTAAGGTAAATATTAAACGACCATTTTAATAAAACTATCTTAATGGATTTTGTTGCGGTTTATGAAATTCTATTTTTTAATTTTATTTATGAATTTCTATAAAAATAGGATTATGAAAATCTACCAAGCAAAACAGATAAAATGACGAAAAAGTTCCAACAAAATGACAGCATTTTAATATATCTACACTAATATTATAAAGAGGAAAACTTTGATTGTATGTTTGTTTGTAAAGAATATGCGCAAAAACCACTGGGCCGATCTTAAAAATTCTTTCATCGTTCGAAGCTACATTATCCACGAGTTCATCAATTTTAATTGTGAGAAATGCAATTGAGTTTTATTTTGTTTTCTATTCGCCCATTGTTTTCGAATACTGGTTGGTTGTGGAATCACAAGATACCACAACCAACCAATGTATTATCTACAAGTGTCTGTGCATTGAACAAGTTAGTTAATTTTCGTATTCAGCATATAATATTGTTTCTGGCTTATAATGGGGTTTCATGAGGACTTTTCAGTTTTTTTTTTGTATTTATGTTTTTTTATATTTATCTTATGACCTTAAAAAAAAGTTTATTTTAGTAAGAGGTAGTGCCATGCTGGGTTGTAGCCGAAATGGAATTGGAAGACTGGTGAGGTATCTCTCTCGCACAAGACAACGTCGTAAAGTGACAGCTATACTGTCGCGATTCATGCGATTTATAATCTGCCAGTGGTCCTTTGGAGAAGAGGAGAAAAGAAGGTTAGCGTATCTGCATGACAATGATCCGGATGTCTATGGGCGTCTATAATCGTTAGAGGTATCCAATTTCTCGTTTGCCCCCTATACTCTAATTATCTTATTTCTCAATCTAATAAAGAAATGAGTTATCTGTTCTTTGGAGACGATGTGTGAAGCATGGACATTTACGGCAGCGGGACATTTTTAAACTTTATACGAGTATCCAAGCCATGAAATTTCAAGATATTGAAGTAATATCAAGTAATTGAACATCTGGGGATAGAATGGATTTTAACAGCTGTTCAATAAATGTTCCGGTGACGGGAGTTTATGGTGTGGAGTTAAATATTATAATTTATTTTATCGAACACTAAAAAATTGTTAAACGACAAACTTGAAGTGCTTCACGGAGTCGTTTCATGAATATATAATTTTATAGGTAGTAGTATATATTATTCTCTTTGTAATACGACATATTTATGTCATATTATATTAATTAACATATTTCGTATGTCTCGTGATCTATTTTTACAAGTATTTCAAATTTTGAGGTATGTAGATATATAGAGATAGCGCCACACTGCATATTTTTATTTAGTATTCAACCGAAAATGTCTCTCTCACATAATATCAACGCGAAGTGACGGCAATGTTAGTTGTTGTCGCGTCGCGGGCGGTTTGAGCGAGCTCCGGTAAACCCCAGTCCAACGTCATGGTAGATTCAGTGCTGAGGTCTGCTACTAGCTCTAAATGAGCTGCCCTGGTTGATAAGCATACAAATACGGCCACGTATCCTTTAGTAGTATTTATTTATCTGTCTTTTTGAGTCTTTATTTTGAAGTGCCTAGCAAAAACCAACGCCTGTATGGCTAAAAGGACGCGAAGGCGTAACCCGTGGTGCCGGCAGGTCGACCATAATATGTTGGTGATTTTTGTGACTGTAACGTCTGCATTTCTCACATTTACGTAATTCTTTCTTCACTGTACGGAGCCCGCTGAGTGTCCAATATTGATATCGAATTTATGCCAATGTGAGTCTGGGTCCTCCATGTAAGGTCAAAGAATGAGCTTGTTGAACTGTAAGCTCATAAAGTCGACTGTCACTGGATAAGATTATGGGATTTCTAGCCGAATGATCCAGATGAGATGATTGATTTAGCCTCCCACCAACCCTTAGTAATTCGTCGTGTTCACTTAAATATGGATTTAAACATAATAATTTAATATTTTTAGGCAGTGCTTGCCCTGTTTTAAACAATTAAATTCAGCATTAAATCCAATTGATTGTACTGTTTTAATTATTATATTGTAAGCACATTTCAATTAAGCAATTGACAAATACGTCTTATGTGGCACACTATGTTTATTGCGCAACCATTATATGCAACGTGATGGCCAAACCACTCTAATTGCTACCCGTGCTAATAAGCTGCAATCATTTAATAATTGTAATATTAATGATATGTGTTTAGAATCGAATTAATTAGCGTTAACACTCGAGGTATAAAGTTCTTCGTTGTTTGTGAAATGAGTTATGTTTTTTGCGGAATATATATCAAGCTCGTTACGCCATTTAGGACCCCACCATAATAGATGAGTCGCTAGTTGTTCATTTGTTAATCCTCTTGTTGCGCAATCTGCTGCATTTTTAAGGGAACTAACGTAATGCCAGTAGGAAAGATTAACCACGTCAACGATTATCTGCACTCTCGTTGAGACAATTTTTTTCCACTTGTTTTTGTGACCCTGTGTCCATGCCGATACAAGAGTAGAGTCACTCCAGCAACGCACCTCATAGTGGATATCTGTCGGTGTAGCTAGAACCACATTTAAGAGGGTTATCAAAAGATATGCATCACATATCTCAAATTTCGGTAATGTAAACCTATTTTTTAATGGTGTTAATTTTGTTTTCGCCGTTATCAATCTCGTTGTCTACTCGCCCTTACTGTTTGCACTTGTTACGTACACAACGCATGCGTAAGCTTTTCCTGAAACGGCGCAGAACTCAATTGTAATATATTTATCATTATCACCTAAGAATCTTCGCAATTCAAATTTATTTACTTGTTGAAAATCCCGTTTTAATGTTTTCCAATCACTAATTATTTGAATAGAATAGAATAGAAATATATTTATTCTCTGCTTCACAAAACAACAGGCAAAGTAAACATAGTATACAAAATAAAAAAGAAAAATCAAATAGAGTAGGCACTTAGATATAATTTATTGTTATCTGCACAGCAATGCGATGGGCATTGAATGGGATGTCACTCTGCATACGACGGAGAATTTAGATTCACCGCCACCGCATTTGAGTGACCTCCCAGGGTTGAGACGAAAGGATATGACAAATGACACGTTCAAATATTTCGTCGCATTACAAAATCAATATAAAATACACACACATGCATTTACGTAAACAAATATATTATAATAATTGTTTTGTGTTGTAACAAAGTTATAACAAACTTCATAGCGATGTTAACACGGCTCACAATTAACCATTCGATAGACAATGTCATAACATGTATAAGATTAGGTAGGCATGTCGATAAAGAATAATTCTTCCATGGGAGTCGGCAGGCCCGGGGCCTTTGCTGAGACAGCTTCGTCATCCCAAATTAACTGTTGTTCTGACCACGTTCTTTGTAATAAAACTTTAGCTCTGACAGTAAGTGGCGAGAGCCAGCCCAGCGTGATCCATCTATAAAATGTTAGAAAGTAATTGCCTTTTTGTAAGATGATAGTCACTTTTAAAGTCTGTAAATTTATTTTAGAAAGTAAAATAATCTGTAGTAGGACTCCAGCGTAACCCTAACGTTTTTCGAGATTATGTGCATTTGAAATCAAAAGA
Source organism: Eumaeus atala (assembly GCA_017140195.1). Lineage (NCBI taxonomy): Eukaryota > Metazoa > Arthropoda > Insecta > Lepidoptera > Lycaenidae > Eumaeus > Eumaeus atala. The sequence goes on along the minus strand of JAFELO010010712.1, from coordinate 436,616 downwards.
AATGTCCAACTGTTCTTGTGTTACATTTTGTATTAATTTCGCATTGTGGATAGGATGTTTTCTAATGTTCATACCCGCAGTCTTAAAAATATCAATAATTTGTTTTTGTATTTCTCTAGCCTTCTCTACGGATATCTCACCTGTCAAGAGACCGTCCATGTAAAATGACGACAGCATAGCTTGCACCGCTAAGGGATACTCTTCCTTATTATCTAGCGACAGCTGTTTTAAGGTGTGCATAGCAAGATATGGCACTGCATTGGTTTCGTATGTAACTGTCGTTAGCTGATATTCTTGCAGGTAGTTTTGAGGTATGTCTCGCCATATAATTCGCTGTAGGTGTTGATCAGATTCTCTTATATGTGTTTAACGCAACATTTTTTCTATATCTGCTGTGATAACAAGTTTGTGTTTACGCCATGAAAAAATAAGACTATGTAAATCCCTTTGCAGGTTAGAATCCCGATACCTGATGACGAAGTTTTAGCAGACGCTTTAAATACTGTTCTTAATTTAGTTGTCGTGGAGCTTTCCTTTAACTCTCCATGATGCGGGAGATATGACGGCTCTACCCCTTTTGTAGTAGGTCCCATGTGGCCTAATTTTAAATATTCATGAATGAACTACTTGTAACTTACGGAAAACTCATAATTATGGGTCAGTGGTACAATGTTATAATTTAGAAAATAACTAAATTATAACATTGTGCCACAGGTTTTGGCTTGGAGGTCCCCAGGAATCTTTCGTAATCATTTTTCATGGGAATGGCCAATTCATATTCTCCGTCTACTAAGTGCCTTGTAGTATGCTGGTATAACTTCTCACAGACATCTTCTTCCTCCGAGCGAACACTTGGTCTACTTTGAACTTCTTCTAGTTTCCAGTACTGAGAAATCTCCTTGCCTCCGTGTCCTGACAAAATCCATTCGCGTCTGTGGTGCCATGGGCGCCTCGATAGGGCCCTTAATAAAGCCATTCATTAAGATATACGCTTCAGTCGTAGATCAGCGAGCGTAGTCGGAATCAGCGAGCCTTAGTTTCTGTAAGTGTGACCATGGATTATTAAATGTCGAATTGGGCAAGTTAAGTTAAGAGATTAAAAATAATAAAGAACAACAATAAGAAATACAAAAAATAATTTTACAATTGACATATGTATGTTTTTGAATGTGTGTGCGTGGGTGTGTGTGTGTGTGTGTGCGTGTGTGCGTGTGTGCGTGTGTGCGTGCGTGCGTGTGTGCGTGTGTGCGTGCGTGCGTGCGTGCGCGCGCGCGCGCGCGCGCGCGCGCGCGTGTGTGTGTGTTTGTGTGTGTGTGTGTGTGTGTGTGTGTGTGTGTGTGTGTGTGTGTGTGTGTGTGTGTGTGTGTGTGTGTGTGTGTGTGTGTGTGTGTGTGTGTGTGTAGTCGTGTAAGACCGAGTGGGCATGTACGTGCGTACGAGTGTGCGTATGCACATGCTTATACATATGCTTACATGTGTGCGTGTCCGTGCATATGTGCATTTGTTTGTCATGTAAGTGTGCCTTTAAGTGTGTATGTTGGTGAGCATGTGTGTGCGCGTGAGCATGGCGTGTGCTTGTACTGTACAATGAATTAAGTTTTCAGCATTTAATGACATATTAGATATTATGTACCATATGGTATCACCAAAAGGCACGAAATGCTTGTATGCCTCTATATATACATGTCAACATATACATTATAAAACAAACTCCTAAAAACCTGTCACAAGAAAACACAAACACAAACAAATGTAGGTGAAATATGAAACGCTCAATGATGTATGTTAGTTAGTTAATTATAATTTTGCAATGTAGACCTTAAATTAGCTTAACTTACCAGGATGTATGGTATGGTACTGAAACAAACTTAACTCAAGCGCATTCTGCAGCAGCTTACGCAGGTATTTTATTTACCAGCTAAGCTTAATATTTAGAAATTACGAAATAAATTTTTACACGGAGTCATGCATTTGACTTAAATTAAACCGATAATAAATTGTGCAAGAAACAAACAATGGCAATGAGAACATTTTTAGTATTTCTTGTTGTAGGGTAGGGGTAGGTACCCTCAACTGTCTAGCTAGCACAGAGACCACAGGACATACAGACAGACATAGAGACGGTCTGACAGACACGCATAGAAATCTAACTATTTAATCATGTTATAAGTTATTCATAGCACATATTTAGTACTATTGAAAAATGTAGGTATTTGCAGCTGGCAGCGTTAGGTACTTGCAAGTCACAGGTTTGAAAAAAGTTATAAGTTGATCCTAATCAATCGAGTTATTACCAAACAACACATACATCTATATACGAGTGCTTAACCCTTTCATTTGTGAAATTTAATGTCATAGAGTTATACACTAAAAGGCCAATAATACAAGAAGTATGGTAATACATCTAAATGAATGTAACGTTTGGATAGAAGGTATTTAATATCTATTATGTTATGAAGGCACGGTCAATTACCAGGCCACTAAGAACACATTGCAAGAAAAAAGTTTTACATATGTGACACTGGCTGGATATAATTTATAAATAAAAAAGGATACGCTCCAATTCGAAATTTCCTTCCATTCTTTACGATCTATTTAAAGTTGTCGTGTCTTACCGACCGTACGCCGGGATCATTTTGGCGGTACGGTTTTTTATGATTTCAAAGGTCATCTGAAGCCGGAAGAAATATACGATGGGTTTCAAGTGGCATTTATGGACGAAGGTCCCACCAGGTAACCATGCATCATTGCCACAATGAATTCAAGTATGGTCGACTAACTATGCGGGATGAAGAAGAAGTGGTCGGCCTTTAACGGTTGTTCAATGTGAATGGCTTCTTGATGTCAATTCTTTACGGGATTAAAAAAGTATTAAAGCTGAATGATTTACTACCAAATTTATATACCTCTCTGTGACCCGACCGCGATTTTGTCCTGAAATAAAAAAGTAACTGCTTTGCTGCCATCCCCAATCGGCGGCAATTCGATTATATAACCTTTTATCCTTTTATCCAGACTCGACCTTTTGAAGTCTTAATCGCTAAACAAATAACACCACACCGTATAGATAGAATAGGGAGGCTAGTCTAAAACACGAAAGACCAAAAACGCAAAAAAAAAGTCGAAAGAGAAAGCAAGTGTTGCTCACTATCTGTCTCTGTTTTTACTGCACAATACACATATCGGATTTGGTAGAAAAATACTATTTTTATCTTCTTTAGAGTTTGCGTCCGATTTCCGATCGGTGCCGACGTTATTTACTATTGTGCTCGCCGCGCTCACTTGTGTGCGATCTGTGATCCGTGAGATATTTATTCGATTCTATAGTAAATATGTAATAAATCAGAGCCACTTTATAAATTCAATTACAAGGTCTCGGAGGTCTTCGGTGGTTTGTCATGATTTACATAATTGAACCGAATTTCCTAAATGATGTTTCTATTAAAGATTAAATTTTTTTTTCCGGAGGGACCTACTACTGGTTGGCGGCGCTATTGCTCCCGACTCAACCGTTCATCGGACTAGCGAAGATTTTTGCGTCTTCAGGTTTAGGGGGACAAACCTTTATTCCTTCAGTTTCTTAAAGAGCACACAAAAATATTGACGTATGTAAAATATTTTTACTGAAGGGAAAACTTTCTTAGGGGATTACGTTCAGTACTCTCTATCTCTCCTTCTCTTCTTCAACTTAATCTCACCCTCTGCCGGGAATAGGCCTCCCCATTCGACTTTCATTTCAAATAATGGTTGCTTCTCTCTTCCGCTGTAGCAAATAGTTTTGGTAAGATCCTCGGTCCACATTACTGGCTGTCGTCTTTTGTCTGTTTGATGACAACCATGTCCATAAATATCCATATAATTGTTTTGCAGGCGTGTGCCCTCCTTGTCTCGTCCTTGCCCTCCGATGGGTCATCGGAAACGCCGGAATACACACCGCGAGAAACCCGGTAACATGTTAATCACTTCATGGTAGGTGCTGGAGAAGACCAAAACTGACATACCATGATCTGATAGATCAGGAACTGTCAGGTGGTGGTGTCAGGGGTTATCGCAATCGACTTATTTATGTGAAGAATTTTTATTATTAGGTACGTGAAGGCGGCATAGAAGGTATGATTAAAATGCTGTATTCTGGGTTCCTTCTGCCTCCCCATTAGGGGACCGGAAATCTATGCTGCAAAGAAAAAAAAATGCATTTTGAGTGTTTTTTTTTCATTATTGCGCAATTTAAAAAAAATCGTCTAACTTCATCTACAAATTGCCGAAGTTCTGCGCGCTGTTGTGAAAGAATAATCACTTACAATTGTAAAAATCCTTTTCGTTATGATAAACATAATTAAATTGTAAATATGAAATTTTATGTCTCATGGTTGGGCATGGGTTTCTGCCTCGGAATCAGGTGAGAACTCACCTTACCTCAACTATGTACTCCTCAGATATGTGTATAGATATATGTCTCTTCTTATAAGAGGGGCGCAAAGATACCCCTCGGTTCAATTGGCTTGACAAAGCTAGACCCCATCGCCACGACAAAGCTTGAACCATGGTGGGGTAACAATAATATCCTATGCTAATCATTAACATTTGAATGTCCTGTCCAACACTATTTTACTATTATTTACTATTCTATGTAAAGACTTCATAGAGGTAGGGCTATGCCACATTGCAGGTGAATAGGGCCAGCACAATCGGGTAGGTACCTGTAACTCATATAACACCACCGTAATGCGTAGGCCACGCCGTCAGGTTTATTGCGGTTCGTGAGTGGAGCGGAGAAGGAATAGAGAGCAACGCGTCTGCATAACAATAATGTGGATATTAATAGGTGTTGTTAAGGCCTGTACGCTCGTTTGCGTATACTATAAAATAGACAAGAACATTCGGATGATTTCGTCTTTTTTAATATTATAAAATTGTACCTACATTGAAATGCATTGTTCCTTCTTCTTTATATATCCAAACCTACACAAACAAATAAAATAAATTTTGTAACGACCAATAAATATTATTTTTATACGTGACTGCAGCATGTTAATTAAAATATATCATTGAACGTATGTATATACTTAATAATTTTAAAATATATCACCAGGTCGGTGAATGTTATAGGTTACATGCCTATAAAACATCGACTTCGCAGCCCAAGGCTCGTCATCCTTTAGTGGCTATCCGCAACCTTAGAACGAACTCGACAGAAGATAGCCTTCTTGAAGACTTACAGGCCACGAATCTTTCGGATGATATTGAATGGACCAAATAGAAAGAGTTCGTTCGGAAGGGCGGTCGTAACGGTCGTGCTGGAGTGTTCATCAGCTCTTCGTGATAAATTGGTTGGCCTTGGTCGTGTCTGTATTGACTGGGACTGAAATCTGTAGGGCAACCGAAATGGTATGCGGTGAATGCGGAGATACAGGACATCGTAAAGCCGAATGTCAGTCACAAAATGAGTGCTGCGCTACCTGCAAGCGCTTGAAGCGCAAAAAGGTAGGCACTCATGTAACCAACTCTAGGGCTTGCCCAGCTCGTATATATGCGGAACAACAGGTAGTCAACATGACTCAATATGGATAAGCAGGGAAATATTATTTCGGTAGGATAGCTCAATTTTCAGAGATCGGAGGCTGCCACATCAGAGCTGCTTGTTATTGCCAGTGAAATGAACTGAGGTTTCGTTCTCGTTTAGAAACAGTATGCAACTTCGGGCATAACAAGACTGATTCTGTGTGGAGGTACACCGAATGCTCGGATTTTGGTCAATAATCCTAATATATGTATTAAATTGTGTATGGTTCACCCGGCACTTTGTATCATAGATCAATTGTCGCTTAGTAGGCATTGCAACCAAATGTCTACTTGCGGCAATTGTATTATGTTTTTCGGACCTAAACGTTTTCTGTGGTAGCGAAGAGAAACATTATACAGTTTCATCGAGTTGCTATGAGCGCTCACCGGGTGACGAGATTAAATTTGCGAACGAACGAACGGACCGACTTGCCTCTCTCCCGCAGATGGGCGAAATGCATCCTGATTTGAGAGCGTTTGAAAAATTATGCTCAGAGTGACCGAAACTTCCCTTTTCCCCATACTCTGACGTCGGGGGCAGCTTGCAAGCAGTAGTTAAGAGGCCTTTGCGCTGAAATGAACACTTGGCTCATAGAGGGGATCGTGATCTACCACGGCAGTCTGCGCTAACCCTTATTCTATTCGATTAAATACCAGGAGACATGGAAAAATGGCTAGCCCATGGATGTCTATATGGCATGCTATAGGTCTACATGTATTATGTCTATTTCTGTATTAAAAACCATTTAACAATTCCTAAATTTATAAAACTATTAGGTATATTTCCGTTGTGTCGTAGCTGTAACACAAGTCCTTAGGGTAACGTTGTGAGTGTGTCTCCGGATATCATTTATTTTTTAACCGAGGGACCAACTACTGATTGGCGGCACTTGGCCAGCCCTAACAGTTCGACTGATTACGGAAGACTTTTTGTCTTCTGGTTATAGGTAGACGATAGGGGGACAGACCCCCCTCCTTTCCCGCAGATGGGAAGAAGCAAACCTGAATTTTTGTGGATCGTGGTTATTTTTGGAACCGAAAAGGGGGAGCGGTCCCCCTCTCCACGCTAGTGGGACGGCGTGCGCACGATGCCGTTTAATGTTACGGGACGTGTTTAGGAAAAGTTGAGCTCGTCTTTCGGTTTGGCTTGTCAGAGGAGGATTTATTTTTATTTTTAGAGCTCTCTAAGATCGCGTTATTTTATTTCTACACTTATCTAAGCTCACGTCTTACGGATTCGAACCCGGGCTCGTTTCCGTAAGCGGTGTGTGAGTTTGTCATTCGGTCAGTCATGTGTCTTATAGCTGTGTAACTATATGTAAGGTTTCAACGCTCGACCGGTACGAGCGGTGTATATCGTATTGGTTCTAGCTGGAAGAGAATGCATTTATGCACTGTCCAACCGACCCAAGGGGGCCTGAAGAGTTTGTCGGGTCATGTCGTGTAGCTATAACTACTACCTACTACCGACTAAAACCTGCTATCCGTGGGTTTGCCCTATTGGCATTTTGCTGCGGATGCGTGTTTGGGTGTGTTTTTGTTTGTGTGCAAGGGCGGACTTAGCAACTGCTATGGCTATCGCGTCGTCGGCGTCGTGCAGTACGTGCTTCGGCCGACGGTAACGAGAATCGGTTACTAACGTCGGGTCGTATTCCGACGTTTGAACGATTAGTTTATTTTTGTGATTAAGAGCACGGTCAAAGAACTTTTGAGACAGCTCTTTGAAGTGTCCTTTTATCGATGTTAATTGAAAGTCGCAATGTAGGTCGATGTTACGAATGTACCACGGGCATCCAGTGGCCATGCGCAAGAATCTGTTCTGCATTTTCTGCAAACGTTCTACTTGGGTCGGGGCTATGTGCGCGAAAGCTGCACTGCAGTACGACATGATCGGTCGTATACATGTAGTGTACAAGGTGAGCTTATGTCTATTAGCCATTTTGCTCTTCTTGCTAATGAGTGGATATAATTTGAAAAGGACATACCGTGCCTTTTTCAGAACGTTGTCAATGTGATTCTTAAAGCTCATCGACCTATCGAGCGTGACGCCTAAGTATTTTACCGTCTCTGCTCTGGGTATCACGATACCGTAGAGCATGATGGCGGGCATGTTTCCTCGTTTGTGGTAGGGCGGGGTACGGGAGAAGAGTTTGGACTTATTCTTTTCTGCGTTTACCTCTATTCTCCACTTTAAGAACCATTCACCGAGTTCGGTGACGGCCTTTTGGAGTAGCTTGGCTCCGAATTTGGGGAGGTACCGCGTGTACAGTGTGGTGTCATCCGCGAACATCGCCAGCTGTACGCCGGGGTGTCGCGGTATGTCACTTGTGTACAGATTGAAGAGAGTGGGAGAGAGGACCGATCCTTGAGGAACTCCAGCTCTGAGGGGACGAGGAGAGGACAGGGTGCCCTCCACTCTGTAGCGGAACTGCCTGTTTGCTAGGTAGCTGTTTACGATCAGCACCAGCCTGTCGGGCAATCCTAGTTGGTACAGTTTGAAGGTGAGGCCTTGATGCCAGATCTTGTCAAACACCTTTGCTACATCAAAGAAGACAGCGCCCGTGCCGCGTGGCCGGCCCTGTCTTTTGAGTCCTGAGAGTACGTACTCCGTGAGGCAGTGTACTTGTTGGGGACAGCTGTGGCTGTCGCGAAACGCGAACTGCTCGTCCATGAAGAGATTTTTCTTTCGTATCACGGTTTTCAGGCGTGCGAGGATTATGCTTTCATAGATTTTTCCTAACGAGCTTATGAGACTTATGGGTCTGTAGCTGGTGGGCTCCGTCCAGGGTTTTCCCGGTTTGTGTATGCCAATCACTATGGCTTCTTTCCATGAGTCTGGGAAAGTGCATTGCGCCAGAAGGACGTTAAAGATGCACACTAAGAGGTTTATAATAACGGGCGGCAACTGTTTCAGTGCCTTGTTGGTTATTTTGTCGGGCCCGGGGGCCCTCTACGAGTGAAGGTTCTTTATTAGATCCCTCACTTCTTCTGTGTCCGTTCGACGTATGATCTCATTATCATCGTCCGGCGGCACAGCCAGGCGGGCCGTTACTATGTTATGTACCTCTTCTATGTGGGAGGGGTCTGTGGGGAGGGAACTAGGAGTGCACTGACTCTCTAGTGTGTCGGCCAGGCACTCCGCCTTTTCGCCATCCTCTAGTGCAGGTAATCGGTTTGCGCGGTTTAGTGGTGGCATTTGTTCCACCCGTTCGTTTTTGTGGTATTTCTGATAGGCCTAGGCGACATGTGGGGTATAATTCGTTTAGAAAACTGGTATATCTGATGTAGAAAACTTCAAGGACTAGCTAAATGATAAGAAATATAGAATGATCTAGAGGTTTTAACAAAAGTTGTTCAGGATTATACGCAAATTCTATTGACATGTAACAATCAAAGATCTGGATCACCTGATGAAATCTGATATAAGACCGTGGAAAGTCAGCCATACTGCAATATATATGAAACGGAAGAACCAAGTGGAATAAGCCGTAGGCTAGTGCCTACTGCTTATTTTACTCTAGATGAGCTGGTGCTCATCTAGAGTAAAATAATGTTCTCGTAGCCGAATTCCAGCTACACTGACCAGAAGGACCACATCAGTTGGTTGCTATTAACACTAGTGGTACATTACAGTGAGCAAAAGTGCAGCCTCTGCTCTGTCGTGGAAATGAGAGAGGAGCTTACTGCGATGGGAGAGCAATCCAACGAATTCAGACCCATCAGAACAACTCAGCACAATAATTGTGCATTCATCCAATTCACACCTCAATGTAAAATTTCAGTGCAATCAGTGTCCGGGAAATGGATCTAATATATCTTGTAAGATTTCATTACGCACAAGTTATAGTTCCAATGCGTACCTCACGTCTCCATGATACAATACTTTTACGTAGCCATATTACTCCTTACCGTCTCCATATCAACCCTATCAATTTTTCCAACATAAAGATCTTTATCCTTTCGAGGCGGCGTCTCAATACTTAGGAGAATTGTACTGTGGTCAGTAATAGAGGAAGGCATAATATACGTAGTCGATGGTATTCTTGATTTCAAAATGACATGATCGAGACATGTTCCGCTGATGGTTCTCGTTATCAAATTATGAGTCGCTAGTAAACCACGATATGCCAACAAGCTTTGGTACACATATGAGTACTGCGATGAACAACCAATAAAAAATCTTGTCATTCTGACAGTAAGTTTATTTATGCCCAGCTTAATGGTATTAAGCGTTTTCTCTCTAACGTGTTTTTATACATGCTTAAAAAAAAATTCATTCTTAATGTTGGTCGTATATTCTACAATGATGGTATTTACAGTGGGGTTTCTCTTAGTTGCAATGCGAAAAGTATCTTTTATTTCATACCCTTCTACTGGCACGTTAAGTGTACTACTCATTTTAGCAACAATATTCAAAATATCCTCTCTGGTGTCATTTTCGGAGATAGGAATATTTCTTATTTAGACACAACATGCTCTTGTGGTTTGTTCACTTTTATCTACTCTGTTCTCAAGACAAAATGTTTGAGAAAATGAATGTACTTTCAATTATTAGCATTCTTTGTTTCTAAGTGTGAAATTTGTTTATGCAATGTCCCATATTTTTCGGATAAAAAGTGTAAATATTCCTGGATGCTGCCGTTTTGTTTTTTAATCTATTCGACTGTATCATAAATTTATTCAATTTTTTTATTTTGTTGTGATTCGAACTTTAGAAACATGGATTTCATATTGGACATGAACGTTTCTAGAGGGTCACTATCCTTAATTTGCTACTTATCGAGGCATTGACGCTTATTACTATTCCTTTGGGTAATATTTTTATTCCCTCGGTCCTCATTAGACATCATCAACTCGATTTCATTTAAATAAGAGTTGGACGAGCTATGCGCTATCGTTGACGTATGATTAGATAGTGACTAATCTTTCGTGATAGATGGCGGTGAACGTCTCAAAGGCATTTTGTTGTGTCTATGAAATATTAAAATGTCAGTTGTAACTTTGTATCTGTCTCGGTAAGCTAACAGATTATGTATTTGAATTTATTAACTATTGCATTCTCGAAATGATGACATATAGTCAGGGTCGATATCCGGTCATACGGACCATACCACTATCTCGAACCGCAAGAACATTTGGCGATATACCAAGTTTGGTGAAATGTGTCGTATAAGTATTTATAAAATTTGAGGTTGTAGGGTATGTAGAAGACTGCGTTGTTGATAAAGTAGCTGTCACTCACTTGTAATATCCTTTGTGTACACACTGAGAGTTTATGATATTTTATTTAAAACTATTTGCGAACACTGTTCCTTATTATCGCACTATTTAACACTTTCACTAATGTTTATTTATATTTAAAGTAACTGATACGAATTTATAGATCAATACTTTAATGGTAATAATTGATATATATATATATATATATATATATATCTGCTATATATCTCTGCTCATTTCCGTCGGTCACTCCAGCCAAGCCCACATACGCATCGCTCTTGAAGCGACCGCTAACGGAACACAGAGGACATTAAGAGTTCTGAGGTACCTGGTAGCTTGGGCATTCCAGTGCAGAGTATACGCAAATCTGGCATAGTGGTCAGGGCCGCCGAAAAACTCAAAGCGGCTGCCGCGACAACTCTGAAGTCTTCGGAGCCCAAGGCTCGTCGTTCTATTGTAACGGTGGGCGTACCACGGTCTTGCTGGAGTGTTTATCAACTCTTCATGATAAATTGTTTGGCCTTGATCGTGTCTATATTGGTTGGGACGAGGCTGATATATGCGACTACGTACGTATCGCTTGCTTCAACAAATGCCAACAATATGGACACCCAGAGAAATACTGTACGGCAACCGAAATAGTATGCGGTAAATGCGGAGATATAGGACATCGTAAAGCCGAATGTCAGTCACAAAGTAAGTTCCGCGTTACCTGCAAGCGCTTTAAGCGCAAAAACGCAAGCTCTCATGTAACAAACTCTGCGACTTGCCCAGCTCGTGTATATGCGGAAAAACAGGCAGTCAACATGACTCAATATGAATAAGGAGGGAAATGTTATTTCGATAGGACAGCTCAATCTTCAGGGATCGGAGGCTGCTACATCTGAGCTGCTTGTTTTTGCCAGTGAAATGAACTTAGATTTCGTTCTCGTTCAAGATCAGTATGCAACTTCGGGCATAACAAGACAGATTCAGTGTGGAGCTACTCCGAAATATAAATAATGACAAGATTGCGTTTACTCTGCTCCACCATCTGAGTTCCGTATATTGCACTGTCATGCATATCGATTACCATGATTCCTGCATATACATAATCTTAGCGTAGTTTCAGTATGGACATGACATAGCGCGACACCTCGAACATCTAAGTTATGTTCTGGATCATCTAACTGGAAAGCCTATATTGATTGGCGTAGATATCAATGCGCATTCACCACTCTGTTTTTGTGAACGTCGTCAATACTCGGGGCGAGGGCGAGACACAAAGTACAGGAAGATCATAATGGAGGGCTTCATATTGAGCAGAGGTCTATTCATTCACAGCTAGAAAGGCCAGCCTCCAACGTTCAACGAACCAAATGGTTATTTTAATGTGGATCTAACACTCACGACAAGAGGAGTACTGACATCAGAGTGACACGTACACGAAGGTGTTGGCTTAAGCGACCATCAGCTAGTTACATATCGGGTGTGTAGCAGCGTATTAAGACAGATATGTACAGAAGAACCATACTTTATACTAGCCTTTCGCGAGAGAGGGGTAGATTAGGCCTACTTCCTATCGATTCTATGTTTGCGAATGAGTAAACTAGACTCTAGGGAACCAGCAAATGAGCTTGCCAAGCAGTTTAGTGAAATTCTTACGCAAACTGCCAAAGTAAACTTAGGATATCGCGAGCATGGGGAGTTCAGGCGGTTCAGGGGCTACGAATAGTGGAGTCCGACTCTGGATCGTCTGCGCCGTAAAGTCTAGGCCGCACAGCGATGTTGGTAAAACTCGAGACGAGGAAATCCCACAGGCGATATCTCACTGCAGGAAGCCCTACGTGTAGCCAGACAAGAATACAAAGTGGCCATGAAGGACGCTGAAATTAAACATTTTAGAGATATTGCCGATATGGGAAATGAAAATCCTTGGGGTTTTGCATACCGAGCCGTGACTGGTAGATCTCGCTCTCCGAAGAATGTTATTCATGGTGACAAACTCATAGAAGGTTATTTTGACAACATCGAAACTGCTATGCGCCAGCTCCTGTACTCCCTATGCCCAGATGATACAACAGAAATTGACGACAGCTATCACCGACAAGTGCGAGTGGCGGCTACGTGCTCTCCTTCCGGTAAGGATTCAGATGCTCTTTTCCGTAGTGTAGTCGATCACATTATTAGTAGCTTACCGCATACAAGTCCCGGAATAGACGGAATCACTCGAAAGATTATCAGGAACGCTTGGACGGCGTCTTCCGGAGAAATGATGCTGATGTACACAACGTGTATCAAAGAAGGGGTCTTTCCAGATATCAGGAAGATACGTTCATTGATAGTGCTGCCAAAGGGAAATGACAAGTCATTAACAGATCCGATGGCCTACCGGCCGATCACTTTACTGCCGATTCTAGGAAAAAATTTGTAACGTCTCATAATTTCTTGTCCTCCCTGTATGAAACGTGGTATTTCTGAAAATCAGCATGCATTCGTTGGGGGGCGCTCAACTGTAGGCGCATCAAAATCAGTGTTCGAGATAGTAGATAATTCCACATATAAGTACGTCCAGCTCATCCTTTTGGACATCTCCGGAGCCTTCGATAATGCATGGTGGCCAATGATACTGTTAAAAGCGAAAGCTACTGGCATCTCTCCGAATATCTATCAGACTCTCCTAAGTTATTTCTGTAATCGTTATGTTGGCTTCACAGTTGGCCACCGCACGCTTTGGAAGGTTTCCACAATGGGATGTCTCCAGGGTTTGGTATTGGGCCCCACACTATGGAAACTCCTCCTGGACAATATCCTTACGAGACCAGAGGGTGTAAGCTTTGTGGCTTACGCAGACGATAAAGGCGCGCGACGCTTACGACAGAGGCACCGTCGCACGCCGTTATCGAACAGAAATGTTCCCCGATCTTGAACAATTTATTGAATTGGGGGACCCGTAATAGGCTAACATTTTTCGCAGCTAAGTCTCGGACTATGACAATTAAGAGTCGTTTTGCGGACAGACCATTAGGATGAATGGTGCCAAGATCGCGAGTGTATCTGTGACCAAGGTGTTTGGGGTACACAGAGACGATGCTAGATCCTTTACGCTGCATGCGGTTTTGATGAGCGAGAAGGCCGCCAGCTCTTTCGGGAAGGTCTAACGTGTCTCTACCTCTTCGTGGGGTGTAAAGTACCGGGCACTTAGGTTCCTGTACCACGGAACCTATGTTGCAACTCTGACATATGCTGCAGCGCTTTGGTGTCGACGCTCTTACTTGTATGTTGTACGTAGTGTATTATTACGCACCCAATGACCAGCTTTAATTCATGGTGAAGGCCTATGAGCCGAATCCGTACAGAGGAGTCCGAGCAAGTGATGTCCTACGAGCAAATCCTCCTCCCTACCGATCGACATAAGCTCCTCAAGCTCCAGAGACTTGCGATGAACTTCCATCTCAAAGAGCTGCCGTAGTCACCCCGCCTCATCATCCGCCATATCACCGCCGACTGTCCTACTGCTATCAAGTTATATAAGATGATCTAATAAATAAAAACAATAATAAATATACACTAATTAATGTCTAACTGTTCTTATTTTCCCCCAAAAAGTGGTCTTCTTTTTAAGCTGGCAACACTTTTTGAGTGCGGCTATTAGCTAACAGATGGCGCTATTTAATAGGAAACCAATTGAATATTCTAGGAGTCTACATTTTCTATAATATTAAACAGAAAAAAATATATTTAAAAGTTTCATTAAAGAATTAACACTGTAACAATAATGACTTATATTGTAATAATAATAACTTACAGTTTGTGTCCAGGTTGTGGGTAGAAAAATAAATTCCATACCACGCACTTTGCACTTATGAATAAAATTTTAGCTACGAAACGTATAAGCATACGAACCTGTGGGAATTTTCGGTATTACTCCGTCCTTTAGCCTTCAGTTCCTCCACCTCCGAGGTGGTTGGCCCTTGGAGGAAAAGCGCGCGTGGGAACACGCCACCCAGAACGAAGGCACGGCGTGGACTGACGTCGTCTGTCGCAAGGCGTCGAAGAAGCCGGCATCACCAGCGTCACCTGCAACGAATCAGTTTAACCCGGCGGAAAGAACAAGGAGACGACCAAGCTGAAGTTGTCGCTTCCTCGCTCCTCGGCCGTGACATTAAAGTCACGGCCTGTGGCTGCGGAAGAAACGGCGATATCTTCCTCTACGTTACTTAAGGTTACCTCCTCTTCCTACCTAAGAGGACCTCCAGGAGTTGGTATCGATGCTTTAATTAACAAAAAGAAAAATACTTCACACTCCCAGTTTCGACCCCTAAAGTTTTTAATTTCTAAAAATTTTGTGCTTCATAGTAACTACGCTCACTAGAATTTAAACTATATCATGTACCAATTTCAAGTTTCTAGATACAATAGTATCGTCCGTATGCTGTCCGTCCGTCAGTCAATCACTCACTCAGCAACGAAAGAATTTACTGCCACAGACAGGACGTCACTAAAGCCTTATCATAGTGCAGCTATCTAAATTTTAAATACCCTCTCCTCAACTTTTCCCAGTTTGCTAAAGTAATTTTAAAGTTGTAGGAACAATATCTTCTTTTATAATCTATATTTTGTTATAATTGTTGGTCATGTCACTAATGTCATGTTAAATCATCAATGATGATATTTATATCGAAAACAAGAATTGAATCCTCACGAGGTGTGAATCGTTAATTATACATGTCGATGTATGATTAACGATTCACACCTCGTAAGGATTATGACATCATCTATATTCTTAAAATACAACAATGTACGGAGCATGAATTCTTTATGTGATCATATCACAAGGGAGAAAATTTGATCACGCGCCTCGAATAGGGATGCAAAGCATCTTTTTCGTACAATATAATGTTACTGCTAATACTGTCTGATAAAATTATCAAAAAGGTATGGAATTCCCGATTTCAATCAAAACATGATACTCATAATAATAATACATTTATTCTAGAATGCTGGCTGATAATCTTAATTTATATTGCATTCTAAAGTAATCTACTTTTACAGATATCTATCTGTGCTAACAATATAAAGCTGCGAAATTGTTTGTTTGAAACCGCTAATCTCACATAATACTGGGCCGGATTTAAATAATATTTTTGTCTTGAATATTCCATTTATCGAAGAAAACTATATATCAAGACGCTACACTAACAGAACCGTAGTTACGCGGGCGAAACCGGGGAGTAAAACGTAGACATGTAATACGTAACATTCAAAGTTATCAATCAAAATTGACATATTATTTGATTATGGTGTGAAATCTGAAGAAAATATGTCTTTTCTGTAAATACCTTTAGGCGTTCTTTTATTTGTTAATTTCATAATTACTTATACAACATATAATATAGTGATGCAATTTAATTTATTCTCCCCAAACTTTAACGTTTCACGACGAGACACAAATTTCGTTAGCATGACAATAGATGAAACTAAACTAGCCTTTTGCCTCCGCTGCAATAAAAATATAAATTTAACGCTAGTCGAGGCGGTATTTTATTTATCTCTCTTGATACAGGTTCGCTTCCAGCTCTAAGAAGCTCGACTGTAATTCAGTCCCTCCCCGGGGCTTTTCCTCCTTTAAGCTGCGCAAGAGCTAGACTAATCTCATTCAAGCTGATGTCCGGCAGATCGCCTGTCAATGTCGTGTTAGGCTTGCACGCGGATCGTTGTTTAGAATATCGGGTAGAGGAGAGTGCGACGTATACAATTACAATTTTATTTTCGTCTACCTGTATTTAGTGTTGGCCGCGTTTACCACTTTATTTGCCTATTCTATATATTCTAACCGTTTATTCATATTTTCTGGATGATATTTTCATACTCCAAATAAAAATTAATATAATTTTATACGAATATTTATCCATCCAAGGTTGTCTTGTTATTTTTTATTACAACTTGTTCCTGCCAATCTACTTCCCCTATATATATTATCAAAAGCATAATGATTTAAATAAAATTTTTGGCTATGTTATACTTGTTAATTACGACCAGCTAAACGAGTCTAGTTTTTGTTTTATAAGATTCCCACTAAGTATCTTCCGCACACAACTGTTTTTGTTAGTTTGAGTCATTGTGTTGTAAATATTTATCACTTGCGCGTAAATCTATCTCTATTTCAACCGCGCGATGATCGGAGATTTTTGTTTCGAGTAGGTATCACGCCGGCTCGCCGGCTCGACATTGACTTCGTGCCGCTCGCTCCCATAAATTACCTAATCGCGCTGTCTCGTTCCGCCCGCTCATCATAGTTTCACGCGTATCTCCGTACTCGGCATGGCACAAAATAGGCCGTGCGCATTCAAGATGTTTGTACTTTCGCACGAAGAACTGTATTTCGTTACAGTTTGTTTTTGCTTGGCCTGTATAAAAGTAATATGAGATATCTTGCATCCAATTTTATGGTGTCCGTGTAGCATTTTTAAAGCTTCTGACGGAACTTTCTGGGCAAGAAAATTGAGTGTACTCCGAGGGTAAATTAAAATCCATCCCCCTCTAGTAGTTTCTCATTATGTTATAAAGGAGTTATATATAGTCTTTTAATTGATATAGCGATAGTTCGTCATTCTTTATGTTATTTATTTCTCTTAATATTATTATATTTATGATGTATCTGTCTTCGTTCAGTAAACTAAAAAATCATTAAAATGTTTGCGCAGTGACCTAATGTTTAAGTGGAAAAAATTTAAATGTGTTTTATTTTGGGTAAAATCCTTACTTAGTATAGTATATCATTGTATTTTTTACATA
>JAFELO010010712.1:379977-410693 GCA_017140195.1 Eumaeus atala | reverse complement strand
ATAAGCTACGCGTAAATCTAAATACCCCTGGGTAACAAAGCTTGTTTACATATGTTGAAACTGTAACGTAAATATTGACTGATACAGAAATAAACAAACCTTATCCCTGGAGAAATTTCCGTTTGGTTTTAGAATAATAACATAAAAAGTATATTTTTCTTTGTAAAAATAATATATATTATTTTTTATATAAGGTTCTGTTGACTTTCAAATTAATTTATGAAACATTTAAATGAAACTCTTTATAAACGCACAGTGTGTGCTGAGTCCGGCACACGCTTCCGGTTACATCCGGGCCCAGTTGGACGCAGCAGTTTCCCCGCGTTACAAAAAAAGGTATTATCGTTGCATTGCTTTCGCGCAAGTAAGGTTTTGGAGTAGACCGTTCACCAGGTGGGAAGACTCGGTGCAGTAGCCGGTCCGGGATGGATGCGAGTATCGGTCGTCTTGGCGTTCATTGAGATAGGCCATGATCGTTTTAAGGACTAACACGTACATGGACATCCATATAATTCTTATATAGACATGCGGCCCTCTTTCCCTCGTGCACAAACTACACGAAAGAGGACAACATATGTGGTCCTTTACGGTGGTATTATGTGAGCAAGATGGACCTGGTCGTGACCGGTGCAGCATGTCAACACCTCTAACTAAATGGCAGAATTACAGACAGTAAATGATAAATACAGAAAAAAAAATACTGAGAGTTTTTTTCTAGTATAGGTGGGCAAACTAGCACGGCTCCTTTGCTCTTTGTTTTTACATATCACTACCGCCCATAGATTAGTATACGTTGTATTACTAGTTATTTTATGATATCAGCGTAACTGTTATGCAGACATGTGCCAACTGCTCTTCCTAATATCCTGTCTCTTTTTAGATTTAGGTCGTCTGGAAGTGACTACTTCAGTAAAACCGCATGTGCCTAGTGTTAAGTTCTATGGTAGGATATTGTTACATAGTACTTGCAAAATAAAGTGTTCATATTGTTATTAAGACGTCGTCCCGTACTGTATTACAGCCGTGTAGGACTAGAAAGACCTCTCGTTCGCCTGATACCGCTCTAGTGTGTTATTTGCTGTCACGTTTCGTGCGAACCATGCATTACGTCTGTTTAATAATTATCAGTATAATTATTACGTGGTGTATGGTTGTCGATAATCATAGGGCTCCGTTTGCTTGTTTGTTTTACGCTGGTATTATCGATGGTCCGATCACTTCATACGATTTAACTGCTCATACTATATTCGCCCCGTACTTAAGTGGATTTTTCAGCAGCAAAGATAAAACGAAGAAATTATTACAGTATTTTGCGGACGGGATTTATGCCATGGAAACGTAGAGAAGCCCAATACAATCTGTATCTGAACATCTCATTGTAAGCAGTGATATATTGATGTCTTAAATTTACGCGAATGTTAGTCCTTACAATAAAACTACTTTTACGGATTTTATCGCGGTTTACTTAATTATTTGTCTAGCCCGACGTTTCAGAAGCTTTACCGTAACCATGGTCACGGGTGGCAGTGATATACTTTATACAACACACATTTAGGAACTGTTTTTAATACAAGCTAAATTCAACGATTTTAATTGTAAGGCGTTAAATTACAGGTATTAACTGCTACGCCAAAATAACAATAGTACAACGGACAATATGTATTCTAGTTTAATGGAACATGTGTCAGTTGTTTGTCTTCTTCGTCCCTTATTTTGACTCTGTGGAACGCATAGACTCGCCTTCACAGACACTTGTTGGTGTTCAGTGGAGTGTGGGGCTCGCGGCGCATCATAGTACTGAATACGCATAAACCACCGCGAGTGCCATTTGTACCGCCTATGGTGAGGTAACCCAGAACTACAAATCATCAGAGCATCTCAACGGCTATTCAGTCCCCTAACAGACTGACGTCTCCTCCACCGGAGGGCTTTCCCACACTACAGGACAACCCCTCCAATTTTGTGATGGGGTGAGGATCCCATTCCTTTTACATACTGCTCTTTTGTCCCATCATCTTATATAACGTGTACAAAACTTCGCCCAAGGTGCCAGGGTTAACCCCAAGCTACTAACTTGTCGTGGTGTCATCACCACCACGATAAGGTTCGGACCATGGTGGGTATTTTGTTCGTCGTAGCCTAATCCCGTTTCTATATCAGATGATATCAGGGTCGGCTTAGATTACTAAGGCATACAACGTGGGCGCCAGTTTTTGATTACAGTGGCTGTAATGTAAGCTGTGTAACCCAGAAGAGGGCCTAATGTTAGATTACGTCGAAATCAAATGCACGGGTTTTCCTTCAAGGTAGGAGAGCTCAGAGCGTATACTTAAAATAGAAATACTCTTTAAAAAAATAGAAACTAAACCGAAATGGAAATTTGCTACACTATCTACTAAAACGCCTGAGACTCTTTGTCAGATAGATCAAAAATATTTAGTAGTTTTTATTACTTCTTTTCTATTGCCAATCTATCTTCTATGCGATTGCCTATCCATCTGCGCAGCGTGGCAAATACGACCATTTATCTCAATGATAGACAACAGCTTTATACGGCCACCACTTCCCAGTAGTTTCACCATTACTGGCTAAGGAAGCTGCTAAGGTTATGGTGGAATAGGCATAAGCTTAGAATCTTCGTATCGCTAACACTGGCTTGAGCTGGCTAAATTTAATGGACGAACTCTTAAACTTAATAATCACCGGATCAAGCAGGAGGTGGAACTGGAAAAATATGATTGCACGTCTTGGGGTTATGTGAAGTCCTAAGATAAGGCGAGGACACTATAACATTGCCATCGGGTCACCAATTCTATTTCAGGGGAGGCGACACTCCACTTTGAGGCGTGGGATTCCATGTGAATAAGTTCCTCGTAGGCAACACTGTGGAAATCTCGAGTGTCTCGAATGAAGTATGAGATATACTCGGCTGTATATCTCATTTAATAAGAGGTATTAGGCCTGGACAAATTCGGATGACGACGTCGGTAACTTATGAGGATGTCCCAATAGACTAAAAGTAACCTCTTGGAACCTTGGACTTGTGGAAACAATCCGTTTAATATGATGTTTTGTGTTCGTTCATGAGATATGCCTAAAATCTCTCTAATTTAAACTGCTGTCTTACATAATTAAATCAAGTACTTTTTTAATATTTTGGCCAGTAGTCGACGTCGAAACCTTCCAGAGCGGGGATCATCTTTCATGCTTTTTCTACCATGCTATAGTTCATTTACCCACATCCGGGCGGATAAATAAGATAGAGTAGAATCTCCTAAAGTGTTTACCATGTCACTATGGCTTGCTCTCTGTGGTAACCTCTTCTTATGGGTGTACTTAATGACGGCACGCTGCTCGATTTACTCCATTTGCAGAAACTATGTTCGCTTTGTTAAAAAAAAAACACAATTTACTATCGCATACGTTTCGAACTTCACACAATTATCTAGTCTAAACTGAATTAAATAATGTTGGTAGAACAGATTTTTAGAATTGAATGAATCCGTGTTTGCCGAGTACTTTTCAATCCACCTGGTAATTTCCAAGCAATTCCGCAATCGTATACGCCGAGAACTTCGCAGAACTACTGCGGGACAGCTTTCCGAAGCGATTGAGCAGAAAATAGGTACATAGGTTTTTATGGAGAAACTCGGAGCAGGTTACCTTACGAAGGTTAGGACTGATTCTGGTTTTACCGTTTCTTCTAAGCCACAGATCTTAACTAAGTAAGACCTTAGATATTTTAGCAAGCTGTATTCGTCACATGCGTACTGTCTCAATTGCGCTCAGGCTTAACACGACTCCTCTCAGGTGATCTTCCATTTGTCAGCCTGAGAGAGATCAGCATGGCTCTTAAGGCAGCTTAAAGGGGGAAAGACTCCGGGGAAGGACGGAATTACCTTGGAGCTTATTAGAATGCCAAAATACGTTAAAAGAATTACAGAAGATTTTAATTTCGTCCTCCAATGGTGCATATATCCCAAAGCATGGCTTGGAAGTGAATGTTTTATTCCTTAAAGTGGGCGACAAATCTCTTCATCAAAATTACAGGCCAATTTCGTTTCTTCAAAATTACAGGCCATATGTACAAGTTATTCTAAGAGTCATATGGAGTCGTCTTAATAAAAAATAATAAAAAGCTTGATGAATTCCAGCCACCAGGGAGCGCTGGGTTTCGCGGAGGATTTAGTACCATCACAGGTTCACATATTGGCCATAACATTAGTTGTACAGAAAACGTATGAGTACAGTAAGATAGGTTTTGCATTTTGCCTATGAAAAATCATTTGAAACTTGGACTGTTTTAGAAGCTTTACAGCGATGTCAAGTTTAAATTAGCAAACAAGACCAATCCAACTATTTCGAGAAGTACAACAGGGGTATGTTATTCCGCCAGAACTGTACACGAATGCCTTGGAGCACGTCTCTAACACTTTAAACTGGACATAATGTGGCATAAAACGGTGAATTTCTGTCCCACAATCGTTTTGCCGACGATAGCATTGTATTGGCCGAAACGTTAGAGTTGCATGCTGCAAGAAATGTTGCACAGCCCAAATGATTCTTCCCGACGTGTTGGCCTCAAGATGAACTTGAAAAAGGTAAAGTTATGTTGAACGAACAGATGCTGCCTAGGCCGGTCGACATTGATGACATTATCCTCGAAGTCATAGGTGAATTTGTCTAGCTCGAGCAGTTACTACGATAAGGACGACATAACTTTGTAATGGAAGCCGATAGGTGGATTCAGTTGGGTTATGCGGCATTCGGTAAGCTACGCCATATGTTTGATCAATCAAATTGCCAGTACCACAGTGTTTGAAGACTAAAGTATTCCGCCGTTTTATTCTTCCCGTGATGACCTATGAAACGTTGTCTAAACGAAATTTGGGAATAGTCCTCAAGTTTTCCGTAACTCAGCGGGCTTTCAAATGTACGATGTGGTGCTGGGTGTTTCTTAGTCCTGTAGAATTCGTAACGAAATCACATGGCAAAAAACTGAAGTATCAGATATCATGTGGCGAACATTTTCTTTGAAGTGGCAATGAGCTGGTCATATGTCAAGAAAAAAGATGGCCGAAGGGCTAGGAGGCCGCGATTAGGAAGACGAAGTGTTGGTTAACCATTCACCAGGTGGGATGAAAATCTCCGTGCAGTAGCCGGCCCTGGATAGATGCGAGTCGCAAGAGATCGGTCATCTTGGCTTTCACTGAAAGATGTCTATATCCAGTATTAAGAAAGGTTTCTAATGATGATTATGATGATTCCTTCTTAATTTAGAAGTTTTTTTGGAAGGTATGTGGTGTTAGGACCGAATCCGGAAGCTTCGTCGTACTATTCGTGTCTCCTTCCAATTGTTCCTCAGAGTTTATTGCTCTATACAATGTGTATACGCTTCAGATTGCTGTTTAAAACAACAATGTACGCCAAAATACAACTGCAGCTACTTAAACTTTAGATTTGTTTTTTTATTACCCTGGCTATTCTGTGCAGAACTTGGTAAGTTTTAACCGTGGTATAAAACTGTAGTTAACTAGATGTTTTACAAGAATTTTATTAGTTTTAAGCCAAATCCTTTGCTTCCTTCATAACTAGTTCCATCATGATCAGTCAGGGATCAGTCAGCGTCAACTTTGTTGGTCAGTTGATTTTATTCTTCCTTACTTAGTGTTAATTAAAATTTCATCGTCATAGCTATTTTCAATACACTATGCATATACACACAGTTGCAGTTGATGAGGTTCTGAGTTCAGGAGGAGGTCCTGAATTATCGTAGAGGTAGTAAACTCTAGTGGGATGCGAGTAGCAGGAAAGAGTACGTTCAAACAAGGAGCATAACATACACCAACGTAGCCTTTCCAATCAATCTCAATCTCCAGGTTTATTATGAAATTGACATTTCGGTAACAGGAAAAATTCTTACTTTTCTTATTTACCAATATAAAATGATTGTATGATAGTAAATATTTTCCGACTGTTTAAATATAATTTAAAGATTGTTGTTGCATATAAATTGATTTGGTAATATGAGTAGATACAGCTCGGTAGGTTGGGGCAATTTTGCCAACGGTTTGCAACTAATGGTTTGTTTTTAAACTTTCACTTTTCCAGCCCTGACTCTTACTATATATTCATATATCGATAATATGACCTTTTACACAGTCTCGACCTTTTGACGTCTTAGTCGTTAACCAAAGAACACCACACCGTAAGATAGAGTAGGGAAGCCAGTATAAAACGCGTCTATCAAAGTCGAAAGGGAAAGCAAATGTTGCTTGCTATCTGTCTCTGTTTTCACTTCGCAAGGCACGTATCAGATAAGGTAGAAAAAGATAGTATTTTTAACTTCCTTCTCTGTTAAATAAAACGTATACTCGCAGCACACACCTGACTATCTACATCATGGCTACCTATCTACATCTTTTTTATGGTAACATAATTGAGGCGTGAATGAACTTGTTATCACACGCTGTATAAATAATGACACCCGAAAGTGTCAAAAGTTAATATTTATTCAGAAACATCGTTCAAGAAGTTCGGTTCAATTATGTAAATCATTACAAACCACCGAAGACCTCCGAGACTTTGTAATTGAATTTACGAAGTGGCTCTGACTTATTCCTTCAGTTTCTTAAGGAGCACACAAAAATATTGACGTACGTAAAACATTTTTACTGAAAGGCAAACTTTCTTAACGGATTACGTTCAGTAAATGGGTTTTAGATTATTTTTATATTATAAGAGATTAAACGAAATGTTGGTGACTTTTGAGAATTATCTATCGCTCTTCCTCTTCTTCCACTTAATCTCACCTTCTGTTGGGAATAGGACAAGGGACACTCCCCTCTGGACTTTCATTTCAAATAATTGTTGCTTCTCTCAACCACTGTAGCAAATAGTTTGGTAAGATACTCGGTCCACATTACTGGCTGTCGACCAATGTGCCTTTTGTCTCTTTTGATTGCAACCTTGGCCATAACTATCCATATTTATAAAAGTATGATTAAAATGTTGTATTCTCGGTTCTTTCTGCCTACCCATTAGAGAATCGACGCAACAATACATATTGTTGTTATATTTTATAGCTCCTTAACAAACTATCAAAAAAGAGTGATTGCATTTTGATTGTATTTTTTTTTTCATTTCAGCGCAATTTAAAAAAAATACCAAAATTCATTTACACCACTACTACCTACTTTATAATCTGTTTCTGGGATAAAAAGAAATGAATGAAATATTGCATATTGTGCAAGTTTCAGTGACAAAATATTTATTTTATAAAAATATTGGCCGACCCAGCAAACTTTGTTTTTCCATATACATTATTTCTATGTAGTTTATAGTTTACAGCCCTAATCACTTAGGAAAAATAGTTAGTAGCCAGTACTTCGACATAAAAGTATGCATGAAAAATTTGTAAGAATCGGTAAAGCCGTTTCGGAGGAATAATGTAGCTAACTTATACTGTACTAAAATTTTCGTGTCATAAACGAGAATTTTATATACAAGATTAAACATATTATATCCGTTGTTTAGTTCCTGTAATACAAGTCCTTGAGGCTAGCACAGGACTAGGCTAACATGATGTGGCAAGTCCATAAATATTATCATATTAGTTTTTCCATATTTTATTTTACGATAATCTATAAGTAGACATAGTAAAGTTAATAAGTGTCTGCACTTTTCGAGTAGATATTGAGTTATTGAAATTAGATACTTAATTTTGCTCATCACAGATTAGACGAACAGTCCATTAGTGGCAAAAATAAAATGCTTTAATATACTGTGTACGTTGTCACCAAAGTTTAGCGGAACAGGATTCAAATCACAAACACAAACACGAGAGACCAAACCATACGCAGGTTCTTTATAAATATATAAGGGAATTCTTGGCTCTATGCATCTCTCTGGCATACGTACATACATGTATACATACACACATCAAACAAACTCTCGAAAGCAGTCGGCGAATAAAAGGCGACCTACAAGTGGTATTGCGATTTTTCAGTTAAAGTAATAGCAGTGGAAAACATTCACTATAATGAGTGTGTCATGGTTGTCTCTATAGAACCACTGCACCTATTTTTTGTCTTTACGCCTTTTTTTGTTTTGTACCAACTACAAACGAGGAATCGGAGCCTTTCAACGTCTGCCGACTCCCATAGATATTTGCATTATTGCCATGCATATGTCCCCCCCCCTCCTTGCTCCAACACACCTATGGGCCCCACTGGCTACTAACAAACTGCACGAAATTCAATAGCTGAAGTGAGATATACCTCTCTGGGCGTGCCAGCTTAATTTGGCTGCAATATAACCAACCTCTTCCTATATACATTATTTTTACACAAATTACTGACTTCGTCAACTATTACTAGTTCGTGTGATATGTATTGTATACATAGAATTTGGTGAATATCGTGAATAGCGACCCAATTGTGGCGTTATAATAAAAGTCCCTGGGTATCCGAGCTTTGAACAGTGTCTTTTTTTACTATTACCTTATATAAAACAATGCTAAAACAGTTTTTCTGTAAAATAGAAGGAACTCGAGAAGAAAAGAAAAATAAAAGAAACAATCGGACTGAGACCCCGTGTATGATGGCGAAATTTAGCTTCGTGTTCTTATGATATTGTAGGATTTTTTAATATAATGAAACCACGTATAAAACGACGTTTCTGTAGCACAAAAATAAAACTTAGCTAGATTGATTTATCGCCCCTTAATACAAAATTGTTAAAGAAATCCTTGGTGCCGTTTCCAAAATCCTTGATATATTACTTACATATTTGAATCTGAATAGTAATGACGCCGCGATGCCATCTCAGCCTATACCGATAACAATAACAAATTATTATTTTTATAACAATTTGTAAGAGGTAATACCAACATTTTCAAGGTCTTTATGACGGACACGAATAGTTCTGGGAAACATTTGGTGCACATAATGCTACCGTCAAGTAATGTTCACTTCATGTGGTTTGTGGGAGTCTGGTAGTCCATTGGGAGTAATAAGTAAAAGGTGGCCAATATATCTGCATCGCTTCCGGTTGTGTGAATATTTTTATCGTAGTCAGAGAAAGGCTCCGCCCCTTCGTCCATAAACATCTACACAGGTTATTATGTAAACGTATATACATACGTTTTGTATGAGATAATGTTGTGGGAGGCGATAAACCTGACGACAACGTGTCCATCCGACACCCATTGCTCAGTTTGGTTCCGTTTATCCCAACCTGTTGGTCCAAGTATTCAACAAACCCACCAGGACACTAGAAACAAGAGCCTCTCTCTTGCTTCTAGATAATGATATCTCTTTATTGTTTATGCATATATGATATTATATCTATATAGAGAATCACAGAAACGGCGCGGAGTATGATTTTATCGTCGTAGGCGCAGGTGCCGCTGGTTGTATTGTTGCTAACAGATTAATATAAAACCCGAAGTGGATCGTGAGTAAATAGTTAATATGGTTTAGGAATATGACGATAACGGTTTTTGAAGAAAATATTTTTGAACAGAAACGTAAGCGTTACGGGGCCAACAGAAGTTGAGAGGGAAGTTATATGTTAGTGGTGACAGAAAGAGAGATAGTTACATTTCGTATATTACTGTTATGAGTACTGAGGCAAGAGAAAGAGGTGGGAGCATACATCTCTCCCTTTCTCTTTTAATCAGTTATGTTTCGAAAAGTAACGCTAAATAAACTTTGTTTTCGTCGTGTGGTCTAAAGCTCAGTCGTATTTCATGTGTTATTTTTATGCAGATGAAGATTCAAAACTTTTTGACGACGACAACCATAAACATTCGTATATTTACGTGCATGTTTCACTCCTTACTTTTCCCTGACTGGACCATGAAATTCAAAAATCTTTTTTTTAATACAGCTTAGGGGGGTCAACGAGAAACCGGAGCCTTATTACTTACCGGAGTATACTTGAACCTGGGAAAATATGGCTAGGACGTCATTATTATTGTCGATAGGGGGCAAATGAGATTCTTTTTGACGGTTACCGATGCCCTTAAACATCCACATAATTGTCATGCAGGTGCGTAACATACATTTCCACTTCCTCGGCAATGGGCCGCCAAACTCTCACAAAGCGCACGAACCGTATAGCTGTTACTTTAATACGGTATCATGTAAGCAAGTGGTACATGACCGGCATGACAAGGAGTTTTGCCGGTCCAATTTAGCTGTAAATTAGTATGGCACTACCTCTTACAAAATATCTAAAAAAGGAATGAAAATACTAATGAAGGGAAGAAAACCGCTAACTACCATTACCCTTTTACACTTTGCAAATACAAATTGGTCTCCGTCAATGAATCTTCTTTTGTTTATTTGTAGAGGAAAGATGATGGATGGTTCGAGCAGCATAAACTCTTTGGCATACATCCGAGAGCACAAGGTGGACTACGACTGTTGGTATAACCTTGGCAACCCAGGATGGAGCTGTGATGAGGTAAATACATGAATTGCTTTTAATGACTATCGTCGTTCATACACATCCGCATAATTCTTATGCAGAGATGCGTTGTACTCCTTTTCTCCTCCCATCCAACGGGCCACTGGAGACTCACATATTGCACGACATAGAACAGCGCAGCTATCATTATCATTTAAGCGAGAGGTGCTTCCGTGGTAGTACCTTTCCAATTCAGATGCAATGTAGCTCAAACTTATATTCATATATTAAATGTTTACTTTTCGCTTTTTATAGAAAAATAGGTTTGATTTTTTTGTCAAAATTTAATTTTCACTTTTATTGATATAGTAGTTTTGTTGCGTTGATAGCAAATCAATTTTCTTAAAATTTCTTAATAATTGCTAAATTAGTCTAACTTAATAGTTTTCCATGCAACAATTACACCATGCACCAAATATACACTGTTGAATTACACTTATTGTGCATACTTTAGTTGTAAATCTAATGATAACGATTGTAAATCTAGAATAAATAGAAGTAAATAAAAATTTCTTGCCGTTCTTTATAGAAAACGGCGAAAAATCCTAACGAGGAAGCACTTAATACAAAGTACCATGGAGTAGATGGTGCACAACCTATTTCCTGGTTCCCCTACATCGATCAGCCGTCGAATATTATAACAGATGCCTTCAACGAAAAGGGTTTACCTTTTACAGACTACAACGGAGCTAAACAAGATGGCACCATGCAAGCGAAAGCGTTTTCTGGAGGTGGAAAAAGATTATCAACAAATTCAGCTTTTATAATTCCCATAAAAAAAATAATCTAACAATTAAGATGAAACCGGAAGTATTTGAAACAAGCTCAACCGAGAACTCAAAAGCTCAACAAAACTGCTAATGGTATCTGGTTTAGGCCCTCGAAAGTCCCCGCCTTGGTTCAAGCCTTGTCGTGGCGGTGGGGCTCAGTAGCCGGGGGTTATCCGAGACACATTGGGCGAAGCCAATTGAACCGAGGAGATGGCGGCTCTTATTATCCCTCCTATAAGAAGAAGGGACTAAAGAGAGGAGGTACCGCTCTTTGCACCCCTCTTATAAGAAGAGGGGACAAAAGAGCAAAAAGTGGCGGCGCTTTTGCGCACGGGGCAAGGGGCGAGGATGAGAACCTCACCCCATTGCACTGTCCCAAAGTCGGTGGGGTTGTCCTGTGGTGCGGGACAATCCCATCTGTGGAGGTGGCGTCGGTCTCTTCGGGGGCTGACTTGCCGTCGAGGTGCCCTTATGATTTGTTGTTCCGGGGCACCTCATCAAAGGCGGCTCTGGTGGCACTCGCGGTGGTTTTTGTGGGTATTCGGCACTATATAATGTGCCGCGAGCCCCACACACCACTGTACCCCACCCAGGCCAGTGAAGGCGCGTAAATACGTTTGCCCGCGTCAACAAAAAAAAAGGCCCTCGAAAGTACCTAGAAAGTCTGAACATATACACGATCATGTCACATTTAATGGTGTTATTACTGGGCTTCCAAATAATACTGATACGCTAATAGACCAAGATAAAATGCTTCAGAAAATTAAGGATTAAAAAACATGGCAATAAAAAACGGACGCATTTCTGTTAACAAACCCGTCAATTCCATAGCATTTCTTAAATCTGAACCGAACTTAACAGACCATACTACTTATAGGAGATCGTACGTAAAAGAGCCGGCCTTACATGAGAAATCATCGTTTCCTCCAATGGGATTCTACGATGGCCTACTACCTAGAACTATGAATTTAGTTCCGAAAAGTAGAGGATATCTCCACTTTAACTCCACAAACCCTCATGAACCTCCATGTATATACTATAACTATTTTGAAAAGGAAGAAAATTTTCGACCAACTTTAAGGGGTATTTTTATAGTCATTAGAAAAGACGGAAGCATTTAAATTATTCGGGGCGTACTTTGTTCGGGACACTCTACCAGCTTGTAAAGATTACAGGTGGGGTATTGATGACTATTATATATGTTTAGCCTGGTTCTATACTTCGTCCACGTCTCATTCAGCAGGATCTTGTAAGATGGGTCTAAGATGGGATAAAAAAGCAGTTGTCGACAGTGCTGCTTAGAGTATACGGGATATACTATCTAAGAGTCATTGACGCCTCTATGATGCCGGTAATAATACGAGGAAATACAAACACACCATCCATGATTACAAGTGAAGGTACATAGAGCTGGAATTAAGACTCATTATATTGCTCTATAGTTTACCAGCAGTCCCTCCCGGCATTGCGTATTAGAAACGTTTAGCTCTCTCTGATGATGTTAGGGATCTCATAAATAGGAAAAACTCGGCGCGACGTCTGCACGACCGCTGATGAGGAGATCAGGCAAGCCATCCGACAACACGAAAGATAAGTTAAAAAGTCTAAATCAAAATTCATTAACAATAGATGGGATTAGTTCACTAGTGAACAAAAACCGTCTCACAACTACTCTCCTCTTGTGAAGGTGTAAAAACCGAATTGGTGAAACAAATGCCACCGCTAAACGGCGCTAATCGTTTACCTCCACCAGAGAATAAGGAAAAACGGGAATGCTTAGCCTACACGTTTGAGAGTCAATTAACGGCTGGCTGTGCCACAGGCCGATAATAAAGAGATCATACGCCCGACGAACGCAGAAGGAGTTAAGTAACTTATAAAGTACCTTCACGCTAAGAAGTCGCCCGCGCTCGACGGAATTATAAACAAGGTGCTGGTATAGCCACCCCGCTATTATACGCCTCTTAGTGTGTATCTTTAACGCCCTCCTGGTGCAATGCACCTTCCCCGATATTTGTAATGGAGTTACTGCGAAAGGTATAGACAAGCCGGGGAAACCCCGGTCGGAGTCCACTAGCTACCGTCCTATGAACCGTATCAGGTCGCTAGGTAAAATGCATGAAGACTATTCTCGCATTACTCGTCTAAAAACCGTGATAAGAGAGAAATCCTATTCATGGACGAATAATTCGCGTTCCGAAACATTCATTACATAGATAGTACGCCGATATATATTAAGAAGAGGTAGTGCCATGCTGCATAGGAGGAGTTAGTGACGTACATGGTGCATAACACTACATCACACAACACGTCCGGGTAAGTACCTCTCGCTCACTTGATAACGGTGTATAATGACAGCGTTTGGGAGTATCAGGTGACCCATTGGGGGAGGGGGTGATAGGGCAACGCATCTGCGTAACAATCATCGAATGTCCATAGGCGTCGGTAGTCATCAATTGCTCGTTTGACCCCTCATGCTATTAAAAAAAATATACCAGTTTCAGTCACAATAACATCGTTCCGATTGTATTATTGAAGCATTATTAAAATCTGAAGTAAACGTGTGACAGTTTGCGTAGTGAAATTATATGAAACAATAAATTACAAGAAATAATGAGGACGCTGATTAATAATATTATTGTTGCGTTCCTTTTATTTATTTAAATATTGTTAAATAATTAGATCAACATCGACAATGTTGTCTGACCAGTTCAGTAGTTATCATATCATTTGCTTTAGAACAAATCCAAAATATAAATACATTGATTTGTCTATACTAACATTATAAAGGGAAAACATATTATTATTTGTTTGTTTGTTTGATTATTTGTGAGTTAGTTAGATTATTTCTTTGTTTCCACCGAATGGGCTTCGAAACTACTGGACTAATTTGAAAAGTTCTTTAATTTAAAATCCTTCATTAACAGCGATGAAACTACGTTATATAACATATTATAAAATGTTTTGACAATTCTGAAATATCGATGATATAATTAAAGTTGTTAGAAAAATATAAAATAATATAAAATAATAAAATAATCAAAGGTTAGGATAAATTAGGGATTAATTAAATAGGGTTAGGACCCTATTTCGCTGCAGAAATGCCGAATGCGCAATGCCGGGAAGGACTGCTGGTAAATTATAGAGCAATATAATGAGTCTTAATTCCAGCTCTATGTACCTTCACTTGTAATCATGGATGGTGCGTTTGTATTTCCTCGTATTATTACCGGCATCATAGAGGCGTCAATGACTCTTAGATAGTATATCCCGTATACTCTAAGCTTACTGTCGACAACTGCTTTTTTATCCCATCTTGGACCCATCTTACAAGATCCTGCTGAATGATACGTGGACGAAGTATAGAACCTACTACCTAGAAAATAGTCATCTACTACACCACCTGTAATCTTTACAAGCTTTGTAATCTTTACAGAGTCCCGAACAAAGTACGCCCCGAATAATTGAAATGCTTCCGTGTTTTCTGATAACTATAAAGACCCCTTAAAGTTGGTCGAAAATCTTATTCTTTTTCGAAATAGTTATAGTATATACATGGAGGTCCATGAGGGTTTGTGGAGTTAAAGTGGAGATATCCTCTACCTTTCGGAACTAAATTCAAAGTTCCCGGTAGTAGGCCATCGTAGAATCCCATTGGAGAAAACGATGATTTCTCATATAAGGCCGGCTCTTTTACGTACGATCTCCTATAAGTAGTATGGTCTGTTAAGTTCGGTTCAGGTTTAAGAAATGCTATGGAATTGACGGGTCCGTTGCCATAAATGCGTCCATTTTTTATTTCCATGTTTTTATAATCTTTAACCTCCTGAAGCATTTTATCTTGGTCTATTAGCGTATCAGTATTATTTGGAAGCCCAATAATAACACCATTAAATGTTACGTGATCGTGTATATTTTCACCGATGGATAAATTTCTTTTGACAGGTATGTTCAGACTTTTTAGGTACTTTCGAGGGCCTTTTTTTTTGTTGACGCGGGCAAACGTATTTACGCGCCTTCACTGGCCTGGGTGGGGTGTGTGGGGCTCGCGGCACATTATATAGTGCCAAATACCCACAAAAACCACCGCGAGTGCCACCAGAGCCGCCTTTGATGAGGTGCCCCGGAACAACAAATCATCAGGGCACCTCGACGGTAAGTCAGCCCCCGAAGAGACCGACGCCACCTCCACAGATGGGGTTGTCCCGCAACACAGGACAACCCCACCGACTTTGCCCCGTGCACAAAAGCACCGCCACTTTTTACTATTTTGTCCCCTCTTCTTATAAATTCTACTTAAAATGGTATGTCAGGCTTGTACGCGGACCGTTGTTCAGGGTATCGGCATGAAGAGCGTGCGACGTATATAACTTGCTATAGAAAGCCTGTTATTCCCGAAGATGTGGGCAGAGGTGTGCTAGTATATCCACAACTCGTAAGTCTAGTAGATATACTGGAACACCCACTAGGTACTGAAGCCCATGATGCGATAGGTGGCAAGCCTATGGCCATTTCGGGCACATTCCAATCCCGGACAATGTAATGCGTGCTCATAATAATCTGAGAAACATTTAATTCTAGTTTTCTTACCTGGGGATCGAATCCAGGACCCCACGCGCCGACCAGCAACGTCATATCACAGAGGCGATCTATTCTGATTATAATAAATTTTAATAATTTAATTAAAACCAAGTGATTTAACTATACTCGATTCGAGAGCTAATATTGGAACGCCAAATTAAATACAATCAAATATTAGGAAAACTAAAGGTGCTTAATAGGATAATTCGTGGAAAACGATCGGGCCGCGCGTGTAGCAAGCGCGTCCCGCAAAGTCAACGATCTATTTTAGGATTCCACACATAATTGGAACCTTATTTCATCTGTTGCCGTTACTAAAAGGAAGAAACGAAATCCAAAAATAAACTGTTTATGTTGTATTTATTTAAATTTGATTCTTCCTTTTTGTAATATTATATACTGTTAATATTTCAACTGTCGACCTGTTACTATTAAAAGTGTCGAACAAAAGTTCACGTTTCTTGTATGGGAGCCCCCATAAATATTTATTTCATTCTGTTATTTAAGTATTTGTTGTTAGAGCGGCAACAGAAATATATCATCTGTGGAAATTTAGACTCTCTCGCTAGTTAGCGTCTCACTAACAAACGTACTGCTTTAACTGGCACTCGCTTAAACAGCACGCGTTACTATTTCTCCATTTGAGGAAATACACAAAAAGACATTTCGTTTTAAATGAAAATTATTGACATGGGTCTTTCTTTGTAGTTTATTAAATGTACTTTTTTTAGTTATTATCGTAATCAACCCTTATCGGTCGACTGCTGGACATAGGCAACTTTCAATGAAAGCCAAAACGACCGATCTCCTGCTACTCGCATCCATCCCAGATGGGATACTGCACGGAGATCGTCTTCCCACCTAATGAACAGTCGATCAACACTTCGTTTTCCTAAACGCGGCCTCCACTCCAGAAACTGACTGGCCCATCTGCCATGTATTCTTCTGAGTGTCTGACCAGCCCCTTGCCACTTTAGCAAACTTATTCTTCGCCTCATCTCGGATACTTTAGTTCTATGCAGATGAACTATCCTCCTCTTTTCCTCCTCTACAATGATCCACCGGCTACTCACGAAACGAGAGAACGAGAAGCCGCACGAAACGGGCAGAGAAGCTGCCACTATACGGCCGTATCATGTGGGCGAGAGGTACCTTCCCGGTCGTTCTGGCCTCATCCGGCTGCATTGCAACATGGCAGGCCAAAAGTTAAGCGAAAGAGAGTAGTATCTTGCTAAGTCATAAAGCTATACAAGCTTTAGTATAAACATTTTATTTTACTTAGCAATATAAACATTTTACTGCATACGAATGGAGATTTTTCATACATATTTTTCATATTAACTTTTAAAAAATGTCTACTTGGCTTGACACTTAGCACTAGACCTAGTAATATATCATCATCATCGTCCTCGTCATCAGCCGGACGCCGCCGACTGGACGGACCTCCCCCACAGAGCGCCACAGGTTCCGGTCACGAGCCACTTGCATCCAGCGGCTCCCCGACACCTTTAGTAGTGTAGGAAACAAATGAGAAAATACATTTTAAGATTTTCAGTATCGCAATACGAAGCGGTAAACTTGAAATGTAGTTATTGTCACAAAATGCAATCCGTAGTGCAGACGTTAATGATCTGTCCACGGCAACGAGCCTCCCCCCTCTCCCTACTCCAAGAGAGATATTTTCCTCCCTCCTCCCCAGATGTCCAGTGCAGTAGTTAACGTAGCCCAAAAATCAGCAAATATGAAAGAGATGAAACACTGAGAAGCTTAATAAAGTTGGTCATTTTTCATGTTTTCGCTTTCATTTATTAAGAGATGGTCGTATTACTGCATTGTGGACGAACTGGACTGACACTACCGGGGAGGTACCTTTCACACGTATGAAACTGACGCCTTTCGCGCGGTTTGCTAATTTACTATGTCGCTTTGGGGAAGGGCGCGACGGACGTATGCATAACGTTTATGGGGATGTATGTGGGCGTCAGTATTCACCAGAGTGTTCGAGAAACGATTTACCTCTTATTATATAAAATGTTGAGTACATCCCATTGCAGGGCCGTCGCACGATGCGTGTGCACAATGTCGGTTTTACGTGACGGTGTGCGCACGTATCGTGAAAATTTACTCTCATAATTTTCCCTAATGCGCCAAATGACCTACTTATGATATTTGTAAAAAATTATAAATGTGATATTTTTGTGTGCTTTCGTTATAAAATGACATGTAAAAATGTTGAATTATATATCTTCCATTTTTAATAGCAACAAATTAGGTAACAAAAGATACAGTTGCCCCTTGGCATCATGTCATAATTAAACTCATTTCACGGATTTTATCTGTAGTCTTTTAATTATTTTACCGACATTTCTTTTTTTTTTAAGAATAAGGGAGCAAGCGAACAATCGGGGCCTTTTCACGACTACCGGCTGCCATGAACATCCACATAATATCTATGCCGATGGGTCGCTCTCCCTCCTCCCCCAATGGGCTACTGGTTACTGACAAACCACATGAAACTGAATATGTCACATTACGGCGGCGTTATGTGAGCGAGAGGTACCCGGTCGTGCCGGCCAAATTCCCTTGCATAGGAGGATGTAGTGTCATGCACCATGCATGACACTACTTTCTCTTATGCAGCACGGCACTACCTCTTCCTAGATATACTCCTTCCATTTCAGATGGTTTACATCGTTTATTGCCACAGGTGGACGGAGGTTAGAGCCCTGATCTCACGTGTAGACTTATACATGAGATCTGGGCTTTAACATTAGTCAATTAATTGTACCCGAAGATTTATAATGTTTAGTATTTCCGATTAACGCAGAAAGTACATGACGTATCTCGTAGAGTTGTGGTTCTTTGTTTGTTTCTGGCATGATTACATTTAGCTCTAGACCCCATGCAGAGGAATGCACCAGGCCATATTGTCCATTTATTTTTTTTATACATTTTTGAAGCCTTTTTCTAATGTATGTCGAAGGCTTAACCTCCAAAATATATTTTGAAAAATTTGGTGAGGATATAAGTGTCATTAAATTCTTGAAACTTGTAAGATATTCAGCCAGTATGTGCGTCCTGCGGGTTGTGTTGCGAGGAATTGTTCGGCTTAATACCAGCAGCAGAATTCCATTTCAGACTGTGAATTCTGAGTTCCACGCCCATCACCTTGATGCCTGTAATTCCACAACAGTGCGGTTTGAACGCCACTTTTACATACAATAGAACTGTGGAACCGGCTGCATCCCACGGTATTTCCTATCCATGACTACTTAGAGGTCTTCAATAAAAGAGCATTCCTATTCCTTAAAAGCCGGCAACGTCTGCAACACGCTTAGTCTTGCAGATGTCTATGGCGGAGGTAGTCACTACCCATTTGCTCGTTTGGCCTCTGTCTAATAAAATAAGTCAGAGTTTCTCTTAAGTTGCCGCCTCAGAGTAAAATTAGATAGTGTTAAAATCATAAAGGACAATATAATATCCTTCATATGTCTAACGGGGTAGGAAGAAAGAACCGAGCGATATGCCTTCGATATATAGTAAAAATCAGGGCTGAAAAAATAAAAATAAAAAGCACTAGTTTCAAACCATCGTCAAAGTTTCCTAATCAACTCAGCTGTATCTGCTCATGTTACCATATGAATTTATAGACTACAACGATCTTTCAAGCACATTTTTACGGTCGGAAAATTATTTTTTATCATTTCATATTAGTAAGTAAGAAAAGAAAGATTTTTTCCTGTTACCTAAGTGTCAAGTTCATAATGAAACGGGTGATTGACTTGTATTAAAGAGGGTCGAAGATTATAACATAAGTATTACTTTGTTCAACAAATCTTTATATTGATGGATATGTACCGCGCAGCTACATCGGTTTCTATGAGACTATATTAGATACGTCGCATTTCGTGCGACTTGTGAGTAGCCGGTGGCCCGTTGGAGAGGAGGAGGAAAGGAGGGCAACGTATCTGCATAACAATATTAAGGATGTCTATGTGCAACGGAGGTCGTCAAAAGACTCTTTCTTGTTTGCTCTCCAAAAATATAAAAAGCATCGCTGTTGCGTAGCGTTAGTTTGTAATGAAATGCTGCTGAATATAAGGATGGGATAGCAGAGGCTGAACACTTGGATGGGATAGTAGTAATTGAACAAAATCATGGGATAGTAGTGGCTGAACATAGAGATGGGACAGTAATGGCTGAACAGTGAACAAGGAGAGGCTACGTTGGTGTATTTCTCCTTGTTTGAACGCTACAACAGCCGCTTTCCTGCTACTAGCATTTTACTGTCTCACAAAGGTAGTCATCCCATTTTGTTGGAGATCTACTTGTATTTCAGGTACCTAACTGTACATAATATTATCAACTATAACTGTGTATATCCATAGTGCATTGAAAATAACTATAACCATGAAATGTTAATTAACACTAAGTAAGGAAGAGAAAAACGGCTTAAAACTACTAAACTTCCTAACCAACACCTACTTAGATACAGTTTTATGAAGCGGTTAAAACTTAAAAGTAAGGTAAGTTACCTTACTTAAATTACGTTCTGCGCAGAATAGCCGGGAAATAAACAGACAAATCCAAAGTTTATGGCGTTGCAGTTGCATTGTGGGGCTCGTAGTGTCAGAACTGTTTCAGACAGTAACCTTAAGCGTATAAACATTGTATGGATAAAATCCTCTGCAGCATAATTGGAAACAGACACAAGTATCATATCAAAGGGCCCGGATCCCAACACCACAGAACTGCAAAAAATCTTTTGAACTAAGAAGTGTCACCATCATCATCATTAGCAGCCCTTACCAATCCACTGCTGGATATAGGCCTCTTTCAGTGAACACCAAGACGACCGATTACCTGTAACTCGCATTCATCCAGGGCCGGCTACTACCAACACTTCGTCCTCTTAAACGCGGCCAATAGTCTAGAGCTTTCCTATCCCTTCGGCCATCTTTTTTCCTAAACGCAGAACCAGGCCATTGCCCCTTCAAAGAAAATATTCATCGGGTGATAACTGTCACTTTAGTTCTTTGCCGTATAAATCATACATTCACAATTTGATTGATTAAGAATATGGCCTAGCTTAGGTCCAGTGTTGTGGGGGACACGCGGCACATGATAGTGCCGAATACCCACAAAAACCGCCGCGAATGCCATCAGTGCCGCCCTTGGTGAGGTGCCCCGGAACAACAACCATCAGGGCACTTCGACGGCTAGTCAGCCCCCTAAGGAACCAACTCCACCTCTTCTTATAGGAGGCGTACCGAGAGCGATTTCTCCTCCTGATCTTTAAGCCACCTCTTCATATAAGAGGGGTGTAAAAATCCCCTTCGGTTCAATTGGCTTTGTCTGGGTTCACGCCAGGCTACTAAGCCCCACCGCCACGACAAGACTTGAACCATGGTGGGGAGCTTATCGAATGCTGCCCAACCCAACTGAACTATGGGCTTCCATCTCAAAGTTATGTCGTCCTAATCGCAGTAATTGCCCAAATGCATCTATGAACTCGAGGCCAGTGTCATCTCCACAGGCCTAGGGAATATCTGTACGTTCAACGTTACCTTTATCTTTTTCAGGTTTATCTTGAGACCAACACGTCGGGAAAAAGTTATATATGTAGTGCAATTAATATCGTCGGCAAAACGAAAGTGTAACAGAAATTCGCCGTTAATATTTATGTCACAGTCTGTCCATTTGTCCACCAAGGCATTTGTGAACAGTTGCGACGAAATAACATGTACCTGACGTTCTTTTCGTAACAGTAAATCTTGTTTGTCAATCAACCTGACATCGCTGTAAGGCTTCTTTTCTAGTCTATTCTAGTCCATCTATTCTAGTTCAAGTTTCAACAAATGCTTTTTCAAAGTCCGCAGTGCAAGGCAAAATGCAAGGCATAGCTGATTGTACTCACAGGTCTTCTGTACAATTTGCCTTATGGTGAAGATGTGGTCAGTGGTGCAATATCCTCTGTTAGTAATAGATCTAGAGTGTAGAGTCAGAGGCTAGAATTTATGAAGCTTTTTATGAAGACGATTCGTTATGGCTCTTGAGGACAACTTGCATATATGACTAAAAAATGAAATTGGTCTATAATTTTTAAGGAGAGAGTTGTGGCTTATTTAAAGAATAAAACAATGTCACTTCCAAGCCATGCTTTAAGAGATATGTCCACCAAAATTAAAAATCTTCTGTAATTCTTTTAACATATGTTCACCGCCTAAGAAGCTCCACGGTAATTCCGTCCTTCCTCGGACCCTTTCCCCCCTAGGTTGTCATAAGTTCATTCATTCATTCATAAGCTGTCATAAGCGCCAGACTAATCTCACTCTGGCTGACAATTGGAAGATCGCCTGAGAGATGTCATGTTAAGCCTGCGGGCGGATCACTGCTTCGGGGATGGAGACAGGGAGTATGAGTTCGAAACGAGTGCGATGATTAGTTGTGATTTTATAATTTTTTTAACAAAGCAATCGGACACACTTACTGCAAATAGAGCAAATCGAACAGCGTTTCGTCATTAAGTACCTCCCTAAGAAGGGGCTATCACTGAAAACCATCCTTGATGACATGGTACATACTTCGGGAGTTTTTGCTCCGCTCCATTCATCCATCATAAAGTAGATAGCAGAATTCCAGCACGGTAGACAGAGTGTGTAAGAAGAAGGTCTCCCGCTCTGGACGACCTTCTACGTCTACTGCAAACAAAAATATTAAAAACGTACTTGATTTAATTATGGAAGACAGCACTATAAATTAGAGAGTTAGCCGAGATTTCGGGCATCACTTATGAACAAAATATCATTTTCTAGTCACACATATTGTGTTTCCACAAGGCCGACACGTCAAATGCACTGCGACTGATTTCAATTGGACAAAAAAAGATGCGACTGACTATTTCACGTGGATGTTTGCGGTTATTTGAAGTCGTTGCAGATGAATTTTTGAACCGGTTTGTTACAATGGACGAAACATGGCTTAATTATTGTACGCCGGGAATCGAAACAGTGAAGATGATCTTGGCCACCATCCCCTTAGGAGGCTGAGGCGATTTTGTTGGTAAATAAGGTAATGGCTTCAGTATTCTGGAACTCGACTTCGACTTTAATTATGACTGGCTATCTTAAAAGGGTCAGACTGAAAACTCTGATTAATACTGTGTCATGCTATCAAGAGGAAATAAAGGAAAACCGTCCAGGAATGCTCAGAGGAAAAGTGTTGTTTCATCAAGATAACGCCCGTGTTCACACGTCTGTGCGATCAATGGCTGAAATCCGCAGTTGTTTCTTTGAACTATTACCGCTTCCACATTATTCACCTAATCAGGCAACGCCAGACCTCTTTCTATTCCCTAACCTGAACAAGAACTTGGGAGGTTTCCAACAAACGGCGAGTTTAAAATTGCAGTAGACGCAAATTTTGACTCTAAGAAGGAATCACTTTTTTTCAACGGCCTAAATGCTTTAAATGGGAGATGGCAAACTTGCATCGAATTTGATCGTGTTTATGTAGAAAAATCAAAATATAACTGATTTAGTAAGTGTCTATTTTCTTGGTTAGGCCAAATAATTTAGTGGGCCCAAGAGGTTATTTTTAAGGCTTTTGAGAAATCCTCATAACTTACCCCGTCGTCGTCGTTGTCGTCTTCTACGGAACGTGTCGGGGTTGTTGCGTATATTTGGATCACTTTAAGGCTATACAATATTGCCTACGAGGGACATATTGACATGGAATCCCAACGCCTCAAAGTGGAGTGTCACCTTCCCGTATCCACAGCATAAATCCGGTCCGCCAAAAATACTGTAATAATTTCTTCCTTTAATATTTGCTAGTGAATAAACGGGGTAAACATTTAAGATGGATGGGGCGAATAAAGTATGAAAGGTTAAATCGTGTGAACTGATCGTGCAATCGATAATACCAGCGCTAATCTTTACCGCTTACGTCGCTAATGCACCTCTCTTTTATAGGATAACGGCATACGAGCAATCAGAAAAGGAAACCTAAACTACAAAAGTTTATATTTCATTACCACCAACCTTGCTGGTGTTTATGGCCGCCGGTTGTCACCAGAGAGCTCCGTCGGCTCATAAACTATAAACACGATATTGATCGTAGTATCAGCACTTACTCGAATCGCTACGAAGTTTTACAAAGGGTCCGACAGAATGGGAAAAGTTTCCAAGCTTTTAAACGATCACAAAACTTCCAGGGCCGGAGCGAGTTGATAAATAAATCAAAGTAATTAGACATTAGCTTTGTTTATTTCGTTTTTTATTTGTCCCCGTCTCGTTTGTTTTAGAAAGTAATTAAAATAACGCACGACTTAAACCTCCATTTTCAATAGGATATCTTAAGGCACTTTTAAACAGTGAGCCTCCCTACACTACAAAAATAAAAAAGACGGATGGTTACAGTGCGGTGGCACTATTGAGACAAGCCGATTGCACATGTCATATTATTGTAATGAACATTTTTCACTGTTGTTATGAATTGAATAGTCATAACATTTACATGTGGTAAGAGTTAGTGCCATGATGCGATGTAGCGAAATAGGGTCGGCACGAACCGTCTTGAAGTGACATCTTCGGTGTCGCGTTGTGTGAGGTTTATTTGTAGCCTTTGTGGTGTAATGGTGCGGATATCGCCCGTTAGGACCGTTAGTTGCGTGGGGTCTTGGGTTCAATATCTCAATCGGGCACAGTTATTAAATATTTCTCAGATTATTCTGAGAACGCATTACATTGTCCGGAATTGAAATGTGCCAGAAGTGGCCATTGGCTTGCCACCTATGACATCATGGGCCTCAGTACCTTGGCTAATCGTGGGTGTTCTAGTATATACTACTGGACTTCCGAGATGCGAATGTACTAGAACACCTCTGCCTACCTCTTCGGAGATAACAGGCGTGAATGTACCTTCTTTGTTTGTAGCCTGTGGACATTGGAGGGAGGAACGAAAGGAGACCAACGCATCTGCATAGCAGTTATGTTGATGGCCATGGGCGTTGGAAGTCGCAAAATGACTATGGTTGCTAGTTTGACACCTTTACAATAAACAAGAGAGCATCCTTGTCAGATTCTTTATCGCATAAAGATCGGTACAACAATATTCAGAATCGATCGATCCATCGATACCTAATATAAAAATAATAATATCTGTGGACCTGTTAGACCACGTTAGCCTAGTCCTGTGAGAAGTACTATATGGAGTTATTTTTGCAGGTATTAGAAAACGAAAACATATGTAGTTTAATTTACAACTTAAAAAAATATTTAAGATTTTTAATACAGAAGTACTTGCCATAAACAGTGTACCAAAGAAAAAAATATCAAATGCAAATAACACTTTCTACTTTTAGTGGTGTGTTGGTATACTTAACACACAA
This sequence comes from Eumaeus atala, assembly GCA_017140195.1. Taxonomy (NCBI): domain Eukaryota; kingdom Metazoa; phylum Arthropoda; class Insecta; order Lepidoptera; family Lycaenidae; genus Eumaeus; species Eumaeus atala. Next base: position 385,478 of record JAFELO010010712.1, on the reverse strand, counting down.
ATAAAAAATATCAAATGCAAATAACACTTTCTACTTTTAGTGGTGTGTTGGTATACTTAACACACAAATAAAAAATATCAAATGCAAATAACACTTTCTACTTTTAGTGGTGTGTTGGTATACTTAACACACAAATAAAAAAAATCCAAAATATAGAAAGCTTATACGAAGTGGTCCATTGGCTGCAATACAGTCCTTTAAGCGTTGAGTCCAATTTTGTTAACTAAAGCGCGCACTCTTTTCATGGGGAAATTCTTCACTGCCAAACGTATTGATTGTTTTAGGGATTCCCAAATTATCATGTCGTTTAGAGCAAGCTGATCTCTCTAATACTGACCATAAATCATAATTCGGCGGATTAAGATTGGCACTAGACGACGGCCAGTCTTCGGCTCTGGTGAAGTCCGAGACGTTCGCTTCCAACCAAGACTGCGTAGGCCGAGCTTTATGACTCGGTGCCGAGTCTCGCTGGAGGGACCATACTTGATTATTGAACATGGCGTTATCAAGAAGCTTAACAACATTCTCAAAAATGGTATCTTGATACATTAGTGCCGATGTTTTGATTCCTTTTTCACAAAAAATATGGCTCAGTCATTCCTTTATAGCCAACACCTCACCACACCAGAAGTCGGATGAAGACTGTAGTCGGATGATGCCCGCGTTGCACTTTGACGTCTTATTGGGAAGTTTTCTTAGAGTTTTGAGTATAAATACGGTAATTTTGTTTGTTAAAATATTCCTTAATTGTAAAAAAAAAAACTCATTCGTAAACAATTTTTTTCTGTCTTTGCGTAACGCTTCAGTAGTAGTTTCGATTTTACCACCGTATTCATATTTAATTCATCGGTTAACAATTGGCCAGTGCCTCTTTTATAGGCTGTAAGTACTTAGCCATTTCTGAAAATACGCGGAATTTTTCTAGGTACTATATTCATTTCCCGAGATAATTTATTTTGCTTTCGGGCAGATTTGACCACCTTTCCGTACGAATGTTACAAACAGAGTAAGTCTAATTGTACGTATTAATAGCCCGGTAGCTAACATTTGACTTATAATTATTAAGATTAAAGATTTAATTTAGCTCCATAACTTACTTTATGTAATGCAATGTCAGTGATTCCGTTTTCTTTATCACCCCGGTCCATTTTAATATCTCAAAATGTTGTACAATATATTGGCCAAAATGAGAAAATACAATGAACAATCGTATGAAAACGACAGATTCCATTTTTAATTATAATATTATTTATGGTCAGGCAGGATTCGATATTGTTTTTTTAATTCAATGTCCAGTGATCGCTAACTATAAGACACGTTGGGTGGCGGTGTAGGTGAGATTGTGGTCGTAAGGGGACACACCCTCCTCGTTTCCCGCAGATTGGAACGATGCGTTCTGGTGCTTAAAATAACCGGTACGGCGCTTTGGTTTGTGCTCGTTGCCACATCGCGGAAGGTATCGGAATTATCTCCTATGACTGCACTAACATCGTCGTCCTGACTGTTCGGAGTGGCTCGTGTGTGCTGTTGTCTATCATGATGTGGCGGTTGTCGTATAGTCCGCGCCCGAATCCCTCTGACAGGGTGTATTGTACCTGCACCGCGGCTGTGGTGTTGTGTCTGTTTGCGTTTTGTTTTATTGTGTTACAATTGTAGTGGTTTGATCGCCCTCGTCACTCAGAACGTGCCTGGGACGAAGCTCCATGTTAATAACGCAGTTCGGTCTAGGTCTATATTCAGGTAGGATCAGGATGAGAGAGGACTCGACAGAAGTGTCTTTTGGCTGTTTGAAGTGTCCCGCGATAGTGGGAAGCTCAAAGTTCTAAGTAGATCTAATGTGAGAATGTACCATGGTTAGCCTGTGGTAATTTTCAGAAAAAAAATTCTAAGCGACATTTTGTCGTTTGCATTGACTAGCGGGTAAAGTTTGTGCGAGAGGAGTTTTCTTTCTAACGCGCTCGATATGTGGTCTGGGTGTGAAATCACGGTCTATTATAACGGCCAGGTACGTAGCTCATTGTAGTTTGGGGATGAAAGGGATACAGGGGGCATGATATTACTGCGTTATCGCATGATATTGGGGTGTATACCTCCAAATAATATAGATTGACTCTTTTTAGATAATATAGATTGACTCTTTTCGCTTAGAGAGATGACGGCTCCTTGAAGATGTTTTGTTGCGAGAGGGCGATCCTGGCTCGACCATACTGTGGCCGTTTCGTCTGCGAGCATCGCCAGCTCCACTCTGTGATGACGCGGCACGTGGCTCGTGTAGAGATTGTACACATGAGAGGTTGTACATATTGTACTCGTAAATTATGTGTCGAGTTTTGTGATAGAAGTATGAATAAAACCAAAAATTTAAGTTGACAAACTTGCACTTCACATGAATAGTAATTACATAATTAGGTATTTCGTGTCAGCATTAGAATTTAATGAATCTTCACGTGATAGAAAATTTAATCATATAATTTCATTTGTAATCAGATTTCATTGTGTCTTATTAACAAGATTTGGCATATTGGGCTTTTTAACTTAATAAAATTAATGAATACAATATTTTTTATTTTATTGTGACTGAAGCTGTTCGCTCGCTGTTGTGTCGCTGTTTATTTAAATAATAGCCATTATTTAAATAAACAGCGAAATTCTAAAAGCAATTTTATTCACCAAGTATGTCGAAACAAAGCAAAGAACATAATGAGGTTACGTCGAAATGGAAGTGGCCGTGCGGCTGACAAATTAATCCAACATCCTCATAAACCTTTATTAAAATTTGGCTAAGCGGACCGTGTTTTAGACTACCGACTGAAAACAATTTTGTATTAATTTATACTTTATACTAGCTGCTGCTTAGCATTGCCGTGGAAATAAAATATTGGCACTATCCGGAGTAAAATACAGCTTTTATGCTAGGTTGGATAAACCACATATCTGCGCGTAATGTCATAAAAATTAGTCCAGTACTTTCGGAAATTGGCGTGAACAAACAGGTTTTTTTTTTTCAAAAAGGAGGGCAACGCATTTAAATAATAAAATATGCGCATGTCTATGGGCATCGGTAGTGATCCAAAGACTCCGACTAATCACTAATCATTTGTCCACTTATGATATAAATTATGATAAAACTAAAATTTACAAGACAAACTTTAATTTAGTTGCGCTAAGAATATATATAAAATTAACTTTAAATCAATTATAACTACATGTATATGTGGGTACAACATTTAGTAAATGATACAAAAACTTGACAATGCAATGAACGTCAGTATTTTAATGAACTTAAAGGTTTTCATCCCAACTTGTGTCCCACCTGATAGATCAACACTTGTTCTTTCCGAATATAAATATCAACTTCAAAGGGATTACTTATTTAACGCACATATGAGTGAAAATTACCGGATTATTCCCCTACTTTCAGCGTCTTTTCTACTCAAAAACAGTTGTTGGAGACATAAAATTAGGGATCTGCCCTCTGCGCAAATAGTTTGTACCGAACATTCCCCGAGCCTCTAGATACATCCGACAGGCAAATGTAGGTTGCATTTTTACCACTAGTAACACAAAATGTTACTTTTATATGCATTTTTTGTCCGTTCATTTCATTATTTTTAGAATAGATAGATAATAAACACTACTCTGTTATTATATACTACTCAAAACAAAATAAAAGTCACTGGTTTAATTACATTTAAGTGCAATTTAGTGAACTGAAATAACTGATAAGTAGAATTATATTCATATTATGAATTCTTTGGTGTTTGATCTCTTTTATGCCTTTTTTATTTTATGTGTTCGTGGTCCTAATTTGAAAGTACTGCCCGTCATTTTAAGAAAAAATAATTGGATGTTATTCTTATGTTTTTCTTTGAATGTCTTCTCAACTTGTTCGGTTACTTTAGGAAGTAAGTATTATTTTTCAATTTCAAATGATTCCTTGATCATCTCGTTCGCCGCTACATCACGAAAATGAGGGGCAAAAGTCCATCCTCCGTCGAGAACAAGCCTCTTATTTGGGCACGGTCAATTATAACGGCCAGGTACTTAACTCATTATAGTTTGGGGATGAAAGGGATACAGGGGGCATGATATTACTGCGTTTTCGCACTATATTGGGTTGCATACCTCCAAATAATATAGATCGACTCTTTTTAGAATTAAGTTCGACTCTCCATCGTACCCGCCTAGAGAGACGACGGCTCCTTGGAGATGTTTTGTTGCGAGATGTGAGCGATCCTGGCTAGACTATGTCCGTGTTGCCGTGTTGTCTATGAGCTTCACCAGGTATGTATTTTGTGTCAGCATCAGAATGTAATTAATCTTCACGTGATAGAAAATTAAATCATATAATTTATCAGATCAGTGTCTTGCTCACAAGATTTGGCGCATTGGGCTTTTTAACTTAATAAAATTAATGAAAACAATTTTTTTTTAATTTTATTGTGACTGAAGGGCTATTATTTAAATAAACAGTGAAATTCTAAAAGCAATTTTATTCACCAAGTATGTCGAAACAAAGAAAAGAACATAATGAGGTTACGTCGAAATGGAAGTGGCCGTGCGGCTGACAAATTAATCCAACATCCTCATAAACCTTTAATAAAATTTTGCTAAGCAGACCGTGTTTTTAGACCGTGCCTGAAAACAATTTTGTATTAATTTATACTTTATACTAGCTGCTGCATTGCCGTGGAAATAAAATATAGGCACTATCCGGAGTAATATGCTGCTTTTAATTTAGGTTGGATAAAGTCACATCTGCTTGCAATGTCATAAAAATTAGTCCAGTATTTTCGGAAACTGTCGTAAATAAACATCTTGACACGAAATTTGTGTGTAGGTACTAGCCGACCGGGCTTGCTTTGGCATTAAAAATATCACAGACATTGCAAGAATAAAATGTGCGCATGTCTATGGACGTCGGCAGTGATCCAAAGACTCCGACTAACCAGATACTAGTTAAATCAGAAGAAAATAACAGCACTTGGAATTATTTTTAGTTTTCCTCTCCAATCAAAGCGGAGACAGTAAGGGATGGCAATGACTTAGACAATCACAAAAAGAGACGGCAGCCATACGAAAACCTGCTATGTACTAACTACGGTGATGTTTAGAAATGCCAGACTCGATTGGCTTCACATTATATTTAATTATCAACTGGGGCTAATACGAATGCAATAGCTTTACATTATCCTGTATAGTCCTGTCAGTAATATTTATGTCAACATTCAAAATGTTATTAAGCGATACGATTCGCTCCTTCTCTCTTAGAAGAAACTCCCACAGTCTGTGATGTGCGGTTTGTTCACATTTCTCAGCTTCGACCGAACATTCACAAAGAGCTGATGGTACCAGTTTCAGACTAAATAGTTTGCTTCTAAAATTAACGTGATCCGTAAAAGACTATGCTATACAACAAATTAATTCTAACCAGTTTTTCGACAAACCGCTACTGCACGCAGGGGAAAAATACATTTAGTTGTGTTTGTCCATCGTATCTA
>JAFELO010010712.1:329567-372815 GCA_017140195.1 Eumaeus atala | reverse complement strand
GATCAAAGCAATCCGTATACATCGTGCTTCAGCAGATGGGCCCTTGGCGATCCGATGCTTTTACCGATGTATACTATAGTGTGGCGTTTCCGCGAGGAAAAACGACAATACCGCAAAACCTTTCTCATTCTTATGATATTTCAATGTTTAATACTTACATACAATATTACTACAAATTAAAGCTACATGTTTATTGAACAAGAAAAATTACATTTACATTGTAGTGTCTAAAATTATTCTTACGTTACGAATTGAATATTTATTTATCGCTAGGACTGGATATTGAAGGTGTGTTGAAGGTGAAAATGTCAAAATTAACACTGTTTGTTTATATATTAGATATTTTTCATTTTATTGAGCTTACATGAAGTCTTAATCAAAACCATTCATGACACAGCTCGTCACGTCCTTAAGAAGTATTAGACATACTTCTTAAGGACGTGTGTCATGAATGTCCTAGTAAATCATTACGGTCACGGATACCCGATTCGTGTACAACTAATTAGTACAGTTAATCTGGGAAACCACAAGTTTCCATGATGGTTGTTGTTTTGACTGCATTGAGTTTGGTTTGATCGCTCCGTAAGTTTCGAGCCGATTTCTTGGTACCAAAGGTGGAATATTGGCAATGGAGAGAGCAAAGCCACAATCCAATTTTGGAGAAAGATAGTATAGTGTATACCTTGATATGTAAGGGAGTTAAAAAGAAACGGGTGGCATTGCATTTATCGTCCGAGGCGAAGCCTAAGTCGACAAACATATGATCTAGGGCTTTCTTATTTACCGCCCGAGGAGTGTATAAGATACTTCTACACATCGATGAGACGTCGTCCCGCTGCGCGTTGCAGCTTTCGGCCCGGTGGGTGGCGAGGAAATGATCTGTTGAGCAGAGTAGCAAGTGCGATCCGAGTCCAAAAACGTCACCTTTGGAGGTTAGAATAGTTCAGTGTGTTGAAAGGTGACTTTCCTTGGCGAGGCAATGGATCCAAGAGTCTAGTAAATAGCCGAATAGTTTTACAGAGCGCGCCTATCGGCTATCGCCTCTGGCTATGTCACCCGTGTCACCGTTGGATAGTTCAGACCGTTGGATGGCAACAGTTGATAACTATCGATAGATCATTGCGTGATTACGCAACATAATAGGATGGAAGATTAAAAACCCGAAAGGTTTGGAAATGAATTCGGAAAACATTTAGGAAATGTGAGAATTCACACGTGGAAACGTTAGATTCGCCGCAGTGGCAAATTTGGTAGGTGTATAACACATTTTTTAAATTTACTTGTTGCTCACGCTGGTTAATTTGTTCATCTTCAAATTGTTTTTGTAAATTACGAACAAAACATTTGCAATATTCGTGATATTGCAAATGTTATTATTAAATTACATGCTGATATAACACGATATAGCTATTTTAACTTCCACATTTTTTACACCAAATACACCACACTTAGCACACCGATGAAAATACATCCACCAAATGTCTAATAGTTTACGTGATTGGCTTCAGGAATATTAAAATGTTATTATTCTCAAAATTTTTAAAATGTTTTGAACCCTATACTAGATATTTATGATAATTTTATGAAGCAACAAAAACATTGTTAATCATAGAACATTTATTTTCAATGTTTCACAATTCAATATATTAATTCAACTAATTGGATATGATACTGCATATATATATACAGGCTCATCAATATTTAACGACTTGATAAACTACACTTCATTACCAAGAAACAAGGGCCACCTTTATAACTTGTTGCTGTTATTGTCATTCGTTCTATTCCAAAAGGCATATTGATCGATTGTAATAAAAGTGGGTTCAAGCGTACAAACCCATGTGTATAATTATGTCATCAGCATCTCATGTCATTTATAAATTTGACTGAATAAACATTTTAAATAAACTGGACTGAAATTTTGAATAAACATTTCCCACGCTATTGCAGGAAGAACATAATGAATACTGACACCTTTTTTACCGCTTACACTTATTAGTAAACAGTCACACAGATGCCTTTTTGAAGGGACTTGCATGTTATTCTTCACGCTTGAACAACATAAGGGCTTTCTCAACGATGCTGTTGCTTTTTTAAGAGTAGAGTGCAATCTACATCAGAGACGCCTGACCATAGAACTCTCGTCTGGTGGTTCGTCTAACAAAGCTACTGGGGACGTTCTTGGAGCGGCGTCATGTGGCAACGAAGCGCAATTGGCCGCTTTGTTCCGCTTCAGTATCTGCGGAAAATTCCTTAAAAATGTCCCATTTCCTAGATTTAGTCAGGTTTTTCCGGAAAATAATTGAATTCAGACTCGACGAAAAAGCTTTCTATGCACTATGAAGTCCGAAAATCAATCTTAAATAGTGCGTGACACTACATCCTCCAATGCCACGTAATTGGGCCGGCACGACCGGGAAGGTACCTCTCGCTCACATATTACCGCCCTTAAGTGACATCTTCAGTATCGAATTTCGTGCGGTTTGTAAGTAGCCGGTGGCCCATTGGGGGGAAGGGGGTAAAGGAGGGCAACGCATCGGCATAGTAATTATGTGGATGTTCTTGGTCGTCGGTAGTCGTAAAAAATATTTTTTGCCCCTCTATTCCATAAAAAATTAAAAAATTGTCTCATCTAGAAGTCTCCGGTTTGTTGTCTTGCGAGATACTGATTTGGTCAAGACCAGACCAATATATACTTACATATATATTGGTCTGGTCGTGGGTCAGCTGGATGTTGCGTAAATGCATTTTTCCTGCTAGAACCGATACTGTGTACGCCGCCTCGAACCGGTCAAGGCGTTGAAACCTTACGAATAGTGACACAGTTATAACACATATGATTGACTCGTGTCCGTGATCTATTACTATATGGAGGATGCTAATGAGGATAAGCAGTCATTCAAATAAGTTTACAATTAATGTTCAATGATATGAAACAAACAGTATCAATATGTTTCTACGTAACGTATAGCTGTATGATCTTAGTGTAAAAGAGGTTATATCACATATATCCGCTTATACTTTAACGTTGACGTTGTTGCTCGTGTACGTGCTTGAATAAATACTTCACACTTAAAAGATATATACCAAACATCTCTTTTTGATTAAAGATAATAAACAAATAAACATAGTTATTCACTTTTACTCACTAAAAGTAAGAACAATCACAGCCGTAACTTTATTACAATGTATAATGTATATACGCAACATATTTCGATGACAACTAAAAGATTGAAAGTCAAAATGATTCAAGTTATGTCCTAGTAATAATAAGAAACAGGAACAACGCTTCAACTGATTTTGAATTATAAATTTGAGAAAGACCAAATGATTTATACACCGGTCCCTAATGTCGTGGTATGGACCAAGAAAAGTGATAAAAAAATGTGAAATCATTGTCGGAACATACACTGCCACTTTAAAAGGGACCCAAAAATACAGTTGTCCCAAACGCCACAACACTTCTACGTTAATATTAAAATATGAGCATGTCCGACAAGTCATACATAGCCTTTATACACGGGAAAGAAAAAAATCTGTGCCTGAAATAATTTTTTTTTTAAATAAAAGCATAAAATTATTGTACTCTTTTTAAAGGAATTCGTGAAGCGACATTAGATCGCCGCGTATTTACACAAAAATACATTAAATAATGCAAATCATTTATACGCGCTTTCGTTAGTCGGAGTAGAGCCACACTCCTTGAAATGTAAATAATGACATGTCCTCGTATAAAACTATCATGGTTGTGTTTTTCATTATTAAAACAGGGCTTATAAATATTCACTTGTATAATAATTATCTACTTGGGTACTCTCAGTCTCTTTGAAATAGAAACTAAACATTCAAAATCGTGGTTTTCTAAGATTAATAAATAATAATTGTATTTTTTTTAGTGTTGCTTCTCAGTATAAACTATCTACCAATTTAATTAGTAATACTTCACAATAATGACAGACCTATATACTGATTTATCTCACTACTACTAAAGTTTTATAAAAATGATATATTTTCATCAATTTATTTGTTACAAAATCGACAGACATTGAACGTAAACAGTAATATAATAGTTATGATACTTTTTTGGGATAATCATTGTGTCGCGTAAACTGATCAAACCTTTAAATTTTACACCAGAAATAGGTATGGGACTATTACAGAATGTCTGTGGTACTAGTTCTTGCTCTTTTTTATCCTTCCTGATGCATCCCGTTATGAGTGTTTTGTAACAGCTGACTTAACTATTATTATTATTATGGCCAGAGGAACCGTGGGATTCCGCCTTTCCCGACTCTGACAACTCGCGCAGCTCGCGCGCGGTATTTAAAATTGCCTCGGCGCTGTTATGTTCCGACGGATGAAAAGACTCGCGCACAATTGTCTCAATATCTAACCGATACGGCGGTATTATTTGAGCTAGGTACGCGGATCATATTGGGTTTATTCTCTACACTAAGGGTGTCGTTCGGACTGTCCGTACTCGAACGTGTGTGCAGTTGTCTGCCTTGACGTGTCTTCGTTGTAGTGTATGTTTCGCAGACGTCCCCGGGTGCGTCAGTGAGTCTCTACACCGAATGTGCCGTGTCGTGTTTGAGAGCGTGTTAAACTGAGTGTAAAAAAAATCCATGTTCCTCCTCCCATGTCTTTCACACAAGTACCGGTATTTTTATGACGCATGTCTATGTTAGATTGTTTGAAAGTGTCACTTATAGAAAAAATATTTTTAATTATAGTTCTGCCATCGACATTATTTATGCATGCACCAGGCAACAAAATACCCACATTGTAAGTAATAAACTTAAAAATTATGTTAGTATAATAATAATGTTAAGAAGCTTACAATTAATACAATTAAGACCTGACTGTTCCCAAATTGAACCTATGAACAAGCTTACAGAAATTCAAGTAGAAACAGCCAACTGTCGGCCAACATAGCCAGAAGGCACCCAGTAGAGCATCGAGGTGCATATCCCCCATACACTACAGAAGTGGGAAAGCTCCATCCAACACCCGGAACGCGTTATTTTACTGGACGCTGTGTGAGTGTAGACGGCAGATATCGAGAGGTAGAGTTTAAGTAACTTTATTAAAGTATAAGCGGATATATGTGATATAACCTTTTTTACACTAAGATCCTACAGCTATACGTTACGTAAGCAACATATTGATTCTGTTTCTTTCACATCATTGAACATTGAATGTAAACTTATTTAAATGACTGCTTATCCTCATTAGCATCCTTCATATAATAGGTCACGGACACGAGTCAATCATATGTGTTATAACTGTGTCACTATTCGTAAGGTTTCAACGCCTTGACCGGTTCGAGGCGGCGTACATAGTATCGGTTCTAGCAGGAAAAATGCATTTAAGCAACATCCACCTGACCCAAGGGGTCCTGAAGTGTGTGACGAGGTCAGGACGTGAAGCGACTAAAACTGCTATCCTATATTTGCCAGCTATGACATCATGCGCCTCAGTACCTTGGCTAATCGTGGGTGCTGTAGTGTATCTACTGTACTTACGAGTTGTACATGTACTAGCACAGCTCTGCCTGCCTCTTCGGGATAATAGGCTTGAAGGTACTTTTTTAATATTAACATATAATAATAATGAGAAAGGTTAAAGACGGAGTGTTTGACGGCCTCATACCCAGTGGACTAACAACATGTTTATGGTGGCGGGGTGCCATTGGATGCAAAGGGCTCCTGACCGTGACATACAGCGCTCTATAAGGGTGGCCTATAACCAGAAATTCACGCCATTCAGCTAATGATGATGATGTGACTGGTAAACCTGCCCCTGTGATAAAGATGTTGAGACCACAGACCATGTTAAGTAGGAATATGACATGTGCAACGAGCGAAATGTTATGTTGGACGGCATCTTACGGACAATATTAGTCCAGGATTTGGACGCAGTGTAACAAATCTTTAGCCAACTGCGGATATTTGCGAATACACGGCGCGCTAAGAGGAAAGACATGTGCTGCATGTGTGTAGTCAGGCTGACCAGGCCGATTACGACTTCTGTCTCTGTAATGTCCGGCCCCAGTAAGGCAAGAGTGGGTTAACGAGAGGGAACTTAAGTAATGTGTAGGGAGCCAAGAATTTCACAACGGAGAACGTATACCGAGAGGTCGGTAGGACCACGTGTCCAGGGGGAAAGTGGTGATGATAATGATAGTCAATATCAGCAGTATGGTTTCATATAGGTAATTATTTTACATAGGTGACTATAAGAGTTTACGCAGATGCGTATATATGCATGCTCTTTGCAGCTCAATTGAGCCGGTAGGGTGGAGAGACCTCTTGCTTACATGGTACATATACCTAGTCTTGGCATAAACATTGCGAAAAAAAATATTGTTTTTATTGCAAATAACATTTGCTCGGCCAGTACAACGTAATGAAAAGTATTTTACTTATATCAATATTTGTGCCAATTCTACGCATTCATTTTCCTTTTGTTCATGATATCCGCTGTAGGACTTTTAATAGTACAGGGGGCAGACACGAAATCAAAGGCGTTTTACGATTTCCGACGCTCACTGATATCCGCATTATTGTTATCATGCACTGCGCTGCCCTCCTGTCCACCTCTCATCAAATGAGCCACCAGGTACTCATAAAATTCACGAAACGCGACACGGATAAAACCTTGTGACATACCAATTTCAGGTTTGAATTTAATATCAAAGTTTAAATTAATGCTTCGTCTCATTTTTATTCCCATTACTCAGATAACATCTGAAATAGAAACAAAATAACGCTAGCATGAATAAGAAGAAGATTTTTATTAGCACACTGAATTAAGGTTTTCTTTTCTAGAAAGTTTATCTTATGTAAAAATTAGTTTCAACAGCAAGAGAGCATTCCCTCCATATATCACGGTCCTTTTATACCAAAATTAATTTCATAATGCTTCTTTTTTACAAGTTATTGCCTTTTATATCTGATGCAAATACTGGACCCAATATTCATGAATTTCAGTGGACAGAGTCTGGGATTGGCTGGAGTAATCAATATGACAGCGATATGTCTGCTTAAATATTGTTCACACTACCTACGCGACGTATATCTTATTGATTACACGAATCCACGCCAATCCTTCTTCGAAATTGATTAATCGCTTATCACAAAATTCTATTTGTGCATTCGGTAGTAAGTACTGGCATTATTTCAGCCGTAAATTTAATTATTTCTATGAAATATATCATTGTAGACGTTCGGAAGCGTTCAACCACAAATACCACAACCAGGTTTCATGGTCTTTGTTGGTACCGGTAAACTGCCAAGATTTTTGTTTTTTTTTGTAGAGTCTCGTACTTTAAAAGGAAAAACGGTACTTAAGTGTGAATTTTCAAATAGATTGTAAAATTATAATGCTAATTATTGTAATGTTATCTGCCATTAGTGGTCTGAAGTAAAATTGATTGATTGATTGATTGATTGATGGATAGGTCCTCTTTATTATCCCATCTACATGACTGAGATCCTTTCTTTGGAATGGCTGTTATTATCAAATTGAATTCCGAGGTCTGCAGCACAGAATAATCATACTTCTACACGATACAGTTGTTTACGAAAATACTTTATGATATAAGTTTTCATCCAGCTCATCGCGCCATTTTTGTCGTAGGAATTGGCCCATTCTAGTTCTAGTAGCCTCTCTACTCTACATGTCCTCAGCAGCGGGACACACCAGGCTATTAATATATATTATATTATAATAAAGTTATCATACTCGAACATTCCATAGACAAGACTTGGTAAGTGATATCTTCCGAGTCGCGTTTCGTGTGGTTTTGCGGTTTAGTAGCCCATTGGGGAAGGAAGAGGGCAACATATCGGCATAGTAATTATGTGGATGTAAGTGGGTGTCGGTAGTCGTAAACTTCTTTCTTTCTTAAAATTCGTACTTGACCTCTTGTTAACTTATTTAACATAAGATGTTGTTTGTGTTGTTGCATAATGGAAGTATTTTAAGATGACATAACAGAAGATCGACACTGCAAGCTATATCAGACCCGAGTAAAGCATAAAGACGGTCGCCGTTCTGTGCGAAGGGGGTCGAGATAAATATGGACCGGTTGAGCGCAGGATTATGAACGCCCGGGTTGTTGTTTTAATTTGTTTGTTCATGCAATTAACTACTTTATTCAGTGCCAAGTGGAACAGTTGGATTACACAATAAAGCTGTTTAATGTAACCCATCAATTAACATTTATTAACAGAAGCACATAAAAATATTCCGTATCTTTGAAACAATTTGCATGTTAAAACGAGTATGCATAAGATTATAACTAAGGTGTGTAACAATTATCATCTCGCTCGCGACCCTGATCTGCTTGATGTTTGATAGAGACGGGTCCTGAAAGGCATTAGCCTTTTTCTGCGAGATGGTCATATCCCAGGAGGCCGCTGCGTGGACCAGGGGGGACTGGTGGATAAGTGGGGGAAGGGAGTGCGCTATTGTCGCAATTCGCTAGCGGCGTATTTTATACTATTTTCTTTTTGTTCACGCGATTAAACATATTTACGCATCTTCGCTGGCCTTAGGTGGGCTCCAGTGTGGCAGGAAATTATAGTGTACAAGTCATTCACACAGGAACCACCGCCTATGCCAGTGCCACTGTTGGTGATGTACCCCGGAACAACAAAACATCTGGGCACCTCGACGGCTAGTCAGTCCCCCTAAGGGATTGACGCCTCCTCCATGGAAGGGTCGCCTCACATCACAGGACAATCCCACAAAATTTGGGACAGTGTAATGGGGTGAGGTTCGTCATCTACGCCCCTTGCCCCCTGCGCAAATGCGCCTCCTCCTGTTGTTTTTTATCCCCGTTATAAGAAGGATGGAAAGAGCATTCCCCGGTCAGGACCATTTGACCGATTCATTGATCCGGTCAATTGGCTTCGCCTGGGTTCACCCCAGGCTACTGGGCTCCACCGCCACGACAGGACTTGAACCATGGTGTGACAATTTGTACTACCTCCCCTAGTTCTAGAGATCACAATGGGAAGCTTACCCCAATTTCAATGGACGAACTTAACCATGAAGGGCGCTGATCTAGATTGTTTGATTAGGAATATTCCCTTTGAAAGAGTCCGGTGGACCTTAGCTCAGCCAGGCCCCGAGGTCCTATGTTATTAACTGATTAACTATATCGTCTTCCATATGCCTACAAACATCTTAAACCATCAAATGTTCCCTAAACACTATCATCATCGTCATTATCAGCCCTTATCGGTCCACTTCTGGACATGGGTCTCTTTCAATGAACGCCAAGACGGCCATTTAAATTCTCTCATACTTTTATGCAATTTTCCTTCACAAATTCATTCAGTTCATGGCACGAGCAATGCCAAAATATGGCATATGGCCATGGTGTATGCAATGGTTAATAATGGGCGATTAAGGCCATTCTTACAAATCACATGACACAATTTTTTTAGTTATAGTTTAACTTAGTGAATTAAGCAATATGTGTTTAGTTTGGATGAAAGTTAATCACGTCATTGAGTTAATCATACAACCAAGGTGACTATTGATCATCCCGGAAACGCAATTCGAACCCAATTATAAAAAGACTATTTAATGATAAATGCCCTACAAAACTTTTCTTAAAAATTTCCTGTAATGATATATAGATTGACTAAATAAGTAACGTTTTTCAAAACTCAATATTATGGGATTTTGCTTTTTAGTTCGTTTAAATAAATATTGGTTTAACTTTTAATTTATTGGAGCGAAATATTATGTTGTACAATATAATTGGTTGCGTTGAATCAATTAGATTTTACAACGAAATATCCCAATCTTACTGCACTCACTCTGACAAGGATTACTATTCAAGATTGCGGAATGAAGTTCAATCATTGCGCAATCATGAATAATAATCCTGAACGGTTGCTAATACTGCCCAAGTGCCCAGCTTGTGATATTATATTATATTATTACACAATATGTCAACTGATCGTTTAGATGCCGTTTTCGAATAATGAATAGAACTGTATAAAAAAATACTTAGCTAGAGTTGTCCATTTGGTGTTTCTAGATGTTTGGCGTCCACCCATCCCTTTAGCATATGTGCAAGAACCATCTGGAAATACAGAAGCATTTCTGCGGTTTAACGTCAAAAGTTATAGCCAACAGACATCTGAAGTAACGTTTTGTCGCACGATTGTGCACTGCAGGAATTTGCTCCATAAGAGTTATTTAAAGGTTTCTTTTTGATAGAAATAGTAAAGTCGCGTGAGACCAGGACCGCAGTTCAGCGTAACGCTTTACCGCACTTACGTCGGATGAATATCTAGAACACCCTTCGCTTCAGAATAATATTCGTTCTTAAGGAAACTCTTGACGCTTGTAGACGCCGATGCACACAGTTCTTTCAGTTGTCATATGCGAGCCGTCTATTGTGAAATTCCACACGAACATCCTGGATCTAGGATTTGCTGGGAGACGCCTGTCATATTCCACACTGACAGCTGCGTGAGGTTCCTAATCTTACCAGGGAACAACTGGTACGACTATAATTTAGAGCTCATTGTATAGATATAGGATATTAAAATTATGTAGCGAAATACACACCGACTGTGTAATGCATGTCACACACATGACCCAAGACTTAATGAAAGTGTCGGTGCAAATGTGAGGCTTCTAAGAAAGCTGTCTTCTTATTGAGTGAGCCGTTAGGGGGACAGATCCCTCTTTCCCTTCAGACGGTCGGTTCTAGGACGGAACTCTGTTGAAAGGTGCAATTTTCTGTTCGATGCATATGACATTGGCAGAGATTAAGAAAAGTACACTCACATGATACCGCCGTAAAGTGACAACTTTGATGTCACGTTTCGTGCGATCCATGACTAGCCAGTGGCCCATTGGAGAAGGGGAGGAGGGCAACGCATTGGCATAGTAATTACGAGGAAGTTTATGGGCGTCGGTAGTCGTAAAAAAGGATCCGATTACTCGTTTACAACCCTATTCTATAAAAAAAGATTCTTCCTCTCTGATTTTCCTTCCAACTGATCACCCGAAAGCGCACAAAACGCGACAGGTTACAAGACGGAAATGTTTGCGTGTTTATAAGAGGTCGCGTTTCGTGCGTATTGTGAGTAGCCCACCTTTAGACCGCCATGTAGGGGATGTGGAAACGCGATCGCATGACAACAATAATACGGATTTGTATAGGCGTCAGTAGTTGTCAAAATAGTCCGATTTCTCGTTTGCCCTCCCACATCTTATCCAAAAAAATGGCACTACTTCTTAAATACACTATTTCAGGCCATTGACTTTCTTAATTATAAAGATTAATTTACGTGATTCGTTCAAGTAGAATCCTTGTAAAAACGACTTAAAATCATGCGTTGACGTTGATAAGGTTGACGTTGCAAAAAATGAATGTTAGCGTTAAAAAATGTAATCACAGACGTATGACAGTTGTGTATGAAATCGTGTATCTTGTATTTTGGTTAATCAATATTTCAGGTACATGTGGACAATCGCGGAGGATATGTATACGGGTAAATCGTCATTTTTTTATATTATCGGGATCATACGAGCAATCAGAGCCTTTTCAAAAACACTGACACCCATGAACATCCACATAAATAGTTAGCATAATTAGAGGGAAGGTGTGCAATGCATCGGGAATTGCACACCTTTCCTCCTCCACCTCCTCCCATCCAGGGGCCACCGGCTACTTTTAGATAGAGGCACTGCCATGCATGGTGCTTGAGACTACATCCTCCTATGTAACGGAAATGCGCCGGCACGACCGGAGAAAAGCACTCGCTCGCATTGTACCGGCGTAAAGTCATAGCGTCGCTGTCGCGTTTCGTGTGGTTTAGTAGCCGGCGGCCCATTGTGAGGCCATGGGAGGGCAACGCGCCAGCGTAACAATCATTTGAATGTCCATGGGCATCGGCAGTAATCAGAAGACTCCGATTGATCGCTTTCCCCCTTATGTTATAAGAAAAATTTACAAACCGGAAATATACAGCACTGTAATAATTACACAAATAAAGTTCTATACAAATATTGGGTGATATCTATACATCTTTGTACCGACAATAATACTACGAAGGTTCTAGAATTGGGTTTAAATTTTGCTGTGACGCCTTGAAAAGTCCCGTTTGACGAAATTATTTCCAATGTAGAGGATTGCCCGTATAACCATAATATTAATCAGGAAGATTCGAAGGAAGGATATATCGTCGGTTTTAGACGACGCTCCGTGCCAAAATTAAACATTCATTTCGAACAATAAAAAGCGTCGCTAAACTTACGCAAAATATAAGATGTAAAGATTCTTCGCACGGATAAAGGTAATACCACCGTATTAATGGATACGACATACTACAATGACAAAATTGAACGCATTTTATCGGATGAGTTCACTTACAAAAACTTCAAAACCGACCTGAAATCTGGAAGTTAAAAACCTAATATTTTCGTGTGCAGAACCTCCTAAACTGTATAGGTTGCTAAAATACACAAGACTGATGCTCAACTACGTGTAATAGAGAGCCAAATTGATACACTAACTTGTAAACTAGCTGAACATGTAGCGAAAGACCAATCATCACTTCGTGGACACTCAAAGTATTTACAAGGGATTAGTACCACTTTATCGATGAGATACGAAATTATGGTCAGTTTTGATATACATTGATGATGCTTACCAATAGAGGAGTGTAACCAATACCAGTGTACCAATAGTAACAGGAAAGCTAAAGGTTAGTAACCTACCACTGGAATATAGTGAGCTATTAAAACACTGCCTCACGTCTGGCTATATGATGTGGAATCATCAATTCTACAAACAGGTAAACAGAGTGGAGATGGGTTCACCAGTATCCCCTGTAGTCGCAGATATGTTTATGGAGGACTTCGAGGAGGTCGCCCTTCAAACTTCACCTATAACACCAAGGTTTTAAAAGAGGTATGTTGATGATACTTTCACAATTTTACCTAAGGATAAAGTAACCATATTTCTTAACCATCTAAATAGTATAAACTCCAAAATAGAATTTACGATTGAGTTAGAGGCAAATAATTCTTTAGCTTTCTGAGATGTTTTGATAATCCGTAATCCTAAAGACACATTCAGTCATACAGTATATAGAAAACATACCCATATTGATCGGTATCTAAACGGCAATTCTCACAACCATCCAACACAGTTATCTACCATGGTACACCTGGATACCGAACTTCAAGATGTCAAGCAAGTTCAGCGGGATAATAACCTTTGGATTCCCCATCTGCACCACAGAATCCGAGTGAAACCAGCCACTGTCGAGCGCTTACCTGCAATATTAGCATGCTTAAAAAAGGTGACTGATAAAATTGGCTATATTCTCAAGCGAGCTTCAATAAAAACTTATTTTAAGCCGCCATAGAAGATTAGTCAGTTCTTACCATCAGTAAAATGCCATATACCTCTGCAAGACTCTTCTATATAGGGCAAACTAAAAGATCTATAAAAATTCGCGTTAAAGAACATATAGCTGATATGAAACACCGACGTGTTACAAAATCTGCGGTCTGTTAGCATGCTGAAGTTGGCCCCAGCCATTATATTAGGTTTGGTAAGGCGCAAATGCTCACTAGGGAACACCGATTCCTTACAAGGATGATCCGTGAGGCTATTGAAATAAAAAAAAACATCAAAATTTCTAAAGAGAAGATGGCTGGGTTCTTCCCTCTGCTTGGGATCCAGTGGTGAACATAATCAAACCTCAAGACAGGAAGATATAGTAAGTACTGTTTGCGTTAATCGGAAAAATTAAAATTATAATCCTTTGGGTACTTTTAAAAACTTGGTATATCAGGACATCTGTCATCTCAGTCCACTCGTTACCACGATTGTTGTAAAACTTCTGAAACATTGGCCTAGATAAATAATTGAATAAACAGCAACAAAATCCGTAAAGGTAGTTTTATCGTAACGCATAGATTAATTTTGGGTATAGCACACCGCGTCTACGCCTGCCCTACCGTAATAGTCGTCTCGCTGATCGCTTATTCCATCCTGTAAGAGGTGATACATGCTGCATTGCTACCGAATTGGGATCGGTCGAGGAGATACTTCTCACTCTCATGATATCTCCTCAAGCCATGGTTATAATACAGCGTTTAGTGCGGCTTGCAAGTAGTTGGTAGCCCATTTCGTGAGGAAAAGCACTGCATATGCATATGCGAACGTTAATAGGCATCGATAATTACCACATGGCTCCGATTTTTCTTCCGGACCTGGACTGATTATGTGGAGGCGAAGAGAAGCACAATACAGCTACATCGAACTAGACTTAACCTTAAACATAGATCCGCTCCCTTGCGCAGATGGGAGAGATGCGTCCCGATATGAGAGTATTTGTAACAGTAAATTTAGCATGAACAGAGGGAACGAGCGGTCCCGCCTCACCGAGAAGTCCCTCTGTTGGCTCCAACTCTTCGTGTGCTTCCTATTTAAAAGAAATCAAGTTTCAGACCTTATGTGACCAGGCTCGGCCTACCTGTAGACAAAGACCCAGCGTGCCAGTACTACGTGGATCTGGGCGCCACTGGCCCTGAGGGAGCACTATCGAAGACCATCACACTTGTTAATGACAGGTAATCAGCATGAGGTAGTGCTACGCTCCATGCAGCCGTACTGGGCCGGGACGACAATCTCATGTCGGCTACCTCCCTCCCATAAGAAACTGCTATGCTTCTTGTGTCGTTAATTATGGTGCCACATGTAAATGAGCCACAGGCTACATACAAATCACACGAAATTGTATAGTTATCACTTTACGGTGTTGTGAGACTTACCTTATCTGTCCTGCTTTCCCAATTCAGATACAATGAAATATTGTCCGACCGCTTCCTGAGACTATCCTTTATATGTGATGTTGTGCCGGTCCAATTCCGCTCTAGAAAAGAATTGCACTTCCTAACAACGACGATTATGTTGGCTTTTGTTCTAGTCCAATAAGTTACAAATACTACTGGGTAATGCGCACCTGGGACACGTGCGGCTGCTCCAGCTACGTCCAGGAGCGCCAGAGCTCCGAGTAGGCGGAGGATATGATGATAGTATGTCAAGAGACCAAACAAGCCAAACACTCGGTGAGTTATATGAGAAACAAAGCATAATAGCTAAGATGAAATAAATTGTAGCGCTTTGTTATTACAAAAAAACACTAATGAGTTTATTCTTTTTTATATATATGTAACTTGTATAAGTACATTTTATAAAAAATCATCATCATCACCAAATCCCCTAGATTATGTAGCCGACGCCAATATCATCCGATACAGAAACGGGACAAACTCATGTGCTCACTTATACTATTGTGCGCATGTATGTGGACTTTTCATCAGTGGAGCGAAAGTGCTCGTAGACAGTAACAGACATTACAGTTAACTGGAAAACAAGGTTGATAATATTTAACGTACCCCGTGTAAATCATCAAATCGAATTATTGAAGTTATATTTGTTTGGCGTGTTAGGGAAAAATGATAAGAGTAAGTTTTTAAAATCTGATACATCAGATGGTCATGATTATTATTATCTAGGCCCAAGAAACAAGCGATTAGCATTTAATTTTTTTCTAACATTTTTAAGCAGTATTGGCTGAATAGACAAGGACTTTTAAGATGAAGAGCGGACTATACGAGGGTGGATTTAAAAGTTCTAAGCCCGACCAAGAAAATGAAAGAAAAGTGGATCTAAATTTATTTTTATTTTTCGACATAGTCTCCATATAGTTCAACACACTTCTTCCACCTGACCTGTAACTTGTTTATCCCCTCGAAAAAAAGATTCCGGAAGGTCGGCGAAATAATCGTTCACTGCGACTATCACCTCATCTCTGGTCGAAAATTTCGGGCCACCCAAACGTTTTTTTTTAATTTGGAAATAAATGATAATCCGAGGGGGCTAAATCCGGCGAATGAGGTGGGTGGGGCAGCAATTCGTAGCGACAATCATGGATTACAGACATTGTTTCAACCGAAGTGTGAACACGTGCATTGTCTTGATGAAATAAAACTTTCTTACGCAACATTCCAGGCATTTTTCCTTTCTTTGCTTCCCGGAGTATTCGCAAAAGGTTAAAATAATAAATAGAATTTATAGTTTGACCTTTCGGTAAATAATCTACAAAAATAATGCCCTTCGCATCCCAAAAAACAGAAACCATGACTTTGTTAGTCTACAAAACGACCTTAGCCTTTTCGGTGTATTAGAGTCTGATCTTTTCCACTGTTTGGATTGTTGCTTTGGTTCAAGAGTATGGTGGTGAACCCAGCTTTCATCCATGGTAACAAATCTAGACAAAAAGTCCTCGGGATCAGTCTCAAAAAGTTCCAAACAGTCTCGCGAAATTGTGTATCGAACTCTTTTTTGTTCAGCTGAAAGCAACCTCGGGACCCAGCGAGCAGAAACCTTATCGAACCCCAACTCTTCCGTTATTATGTGTTACACAGGATGTAGGCCTTCCACTCCTAGGATCATCTTTAATGCTCTCACGACTGCGCTTAAACTCAGCTACCCACTTCTTGACACTGGAATGCGATGGAGCAAACTCTCACAAAGTGCTCACCATATCTTGATGGATGTCTTTTGGTGATAGGCGTTTTTTATTGAGGTACTTAATGACTGCACGGTGTTCAATCTCCATTATTGAAAATTGCGTCATTGCTTCAAACAAATAATCACAGAAAATTTATACTGTGCAGTATCGGAATGAAACTGCGCCCAATAAATCAATATGACAAATACTAACAAATGACGGTAGATTTAAAAAGATGTCATAGCTCCATGTAGGTTAGGCCACGAACTTTTAGATCGACCTAAGTAAGAGCATGCAAAAATTTGTTCTTAAATGAGAGTTACAATTAAATATTACAAAAAATCTAAATCAAATTTATACATTATTAAATAAACAATATTAATAATTATACAGACATTTTTTAACTCATATCTTTGATATTATAATAGTTTTTTGTGATAATCAACTCATATAAATTACTTTTAAACATTGCTGGCCTTAGCTTCTTTAAACTATTATTATATAACTTTACGCACATATTTAAACAACTTTTATTGTATTTGCTTAATCTCAGCTTGTCATCGATTACAAGTATATACGGATCTCGTCGGCTACGAGAATTTATTTAGATTATTACTCATAACAAACTGATAGACCTATATTGGGCTTCCCTTCGCTTCCACACCATAAGTGCGTACGTCATAGTCTTCTGTGGGGAAGTTTCAGTCTTGCAATAACGTATTCTTGAAGTCGTAGACGAATACGTCTACCTCGGGCAACAAAGGAAGCCGATAGAGAGATTCAGTAGGGTTGGACAGCATTCCGGAAGCTTCGTCACATTCTCACGTCGTCTATACCGCAGAGCCTGAAGACGAAAGTTTTCAACCAATGTGTTCTCCCAGTGATGACCTGCGGGGCCGAAACATGACCTCTTAATTTATGACTGGTCCGCAAGTTTGCGGTAGCTCAACGCGCTATTGATTGGTGTTTCTCTGCTTCTCTCTGTCCGATAGGAAACATCAGAACAGAATTCGTAACGAAGTCATAAGGCAGAGAACTAAAGTATCCGATATCGCGCGACGAATAGGCTCGCTGAAGTGGCAATGGCCTGGTCACACAATCAGAAGAACAGATGTCAGATGGGCCTGGAAGGTTCCCTAGTGGAGACCGCGTTTAGGAAAACGAAGTGTTGGTCAAACGTTAACCAGGTGGGAAGACGATCTCCATGCAGTAGCCGGTCCGGGATGGATGCGAGTAGCAGGAGATCAGTCGTTTTGGTGTTCATTGGCTGACAGTGATGAAATGATAAGGGCTGACAATGATGAAATGATAAGGGCTGACAATGATGAAATGATAAGGGCTGACAATGATGAAATGAATAATGTATTAACGATGTGTTAAATCATAAGAACACTTGTTTCTAGTTATACCAAATTACTACTTAATGATGTACTGGGAAACAATATAACATGGACTTCAACGTCGAGATTATTCATACATTTACTAACACTACTTACTTACTGTACTGTACCTACGTATTTATTGTAACATTGAAATGTTAGTAACATTATTACATAACTTGTAACAATATTTACGGTATTCAGTTTCAGCTAATATATATCTCTGCAATAATTAATTCCATAACTGTGTTACGGTAATTTGTGTATTCAACACTCAATCAAAATATTGTATTACGTAATTTGCATTTCAAATTGGGTTTGTTGGAAAATGTAATTTGATAAATTATGTGATGCGTGAAAAAAATAATTGTCAATCAGCAAGCAAAAATATTGTTTGCGATTGTTTTTTTTTTAATTTAACACGATTAATATTTTTTTTCTTTTATCTGCAGTGTATTGACACACTTGTGAAATTTCACGACTCTAGCTCATCGGGTACCTCTCTAAAGAGGTGTCCTTAACAGACATAAAAACAGAAAGGCATATAGACAAACAACAAGTGGTTCTATACGGTGCCATTACTTCTTTGGTGATACCATGGAACAGTTTGTGTAACACGCTTGCTTAGAAGGCACTTCTTGGTGCGTCGCAGGTACAATGTTAAGTTTTGTATGAGGTGGCGTTGCCATTGTAGTCAAACCAGTGCGACCGGGCAGGTACACACTACTTCACGCCGGTTACATAATGCTACCTCAAGCTGTCATATACCTGCATGATCCAGATCCAGATCCAGAGTCCAGTACACGTTGACTTTGCACACGGTGATTAACTTAAACGAGCCGACTGTGCAAGTGTTTCTATTACGTCATAGCGCAGACTTGTAGTCGTAGCATTTTGGTGGCTATCGACGTACAGCACAACCGGAGGGTACGCTGAGGTGCTGCCGTCTTATGCAGCAAATACTATGCCACTGTCTGATTTTTACTATTGATCGACCCCATCAAAAGCGACGGGAAAAGAAACACTTTCTGCAGGTGTGATATGGTCGCAAAGCACTTCTCCGGTAGTGTTGCATTGAACTTCAAAAAATTACCTCATCAAATATATTGTAATTGGACTACCGGCTGGTTCAGTTTGTAACGTAGTGTGTATCGCTACAGATCTCGGTTTCATTCCCACATAGGTCACATATGTTTTTACATGTATTTCTGTAATGAAAATGATAGACATATAAATATATGTTTACTGTCTAGTACCTGTAACATAAGTCCTTATGATACTTATCACAGGGATAGGCGGACGTGGTGTGATAGGTCCAGAGATGGTATTATAATATTAAATAATGTCTTTCGTCCAAAATAGTCCTGGTATCTATACATCTGTCCGCTACGTATACATTGTCCGTGGTACACATTGATTCATAAAAATAAAAGATACACGATATCATACTGTCAGTACCATTTTATTTTATTCTTTCATATTTCTTTTCTACGCTACTAGTGATAATAAAACCCGTCCTCTTTTCATTTCTTCTAGAAAATACTTTGTTTTATTAGCTATTAAATTTATCTGTACTTAATGGAATAATTCAATTTAAATTTGAAGGACTCCGGCTACCGATTGATCTGAAATTTTGCATTTATTAGCAGGAGCTAGTTATAAAAAGGCCTTATAAGGTGTATATTGCGTATGGCTATGTAAAATTTTTGTATCATGGAGACGTGAGGTACCCATTGGAACTGTAACTTGTGTGTAATGGAATATTGTAAGTTAGATTCGATCCATTTCCCGGTCACTGAATAAGCTGTAATTTTACATTGAGGTGTAAATTGGATGACTGCACAATTGTTGTGCCGAGTTGTTCTCATGAGTCTTAATTCATTGGATTGCTCTCTCATCGCAACAGTCTCCTCTCTCATTTCCATGCCAGGAAGAGGCTGCACTTGTGCATACTTATGTACCATAGGTGTTAATAGCAACCAAGTGCTTCTTTTTGGTCACTATAGCAGGAATTCGGAAAGGAGGACATAATTTTATTCCAAACGAGCTGGGAAGACTTGGTTCCCGTACTTCTTCCATTCTATTTATCTCGCAATAAAGCCAACCTTTCTCGGTTTAATATCAGACGTTATTAGGTGATCTAGATCTTTAATGTCAATAGAATCTGCTTATCATCCTAAAAAAAAAAAACCATTACTTCTGAAATTTTTCGTGGACAAACAGACAAACACACAAACAGTAAATTATTTACTTTAATTTCTTTCACTACTACAGTTTCCTTATCCCCTTTTATATTATTACATACACATACCATATAAGACCCTTTTATTATTGTTTTTGAAAAATATTTAATGTATAGATACATTGTTCTAACTGTTATATTATACATAAATATATATACATACATTTCATATAAACATATATAAAATACATTTCCAGCCCAGCCATTCAGTCCCATGAGCGCACGTCGATGGTCTCCCTGGAAGAAGTCTCCATAAGTATTGAGCACCTGATTGTGGATTTCAAGATGACGCATATTCTCATGTGAGCGGAAACTAGTCTAGATTTAAAGATTTAACGTCAGTTGCGATTGTGATGGGTGCCATTTCTGCGTTACAGCTACTTCAGAACGACCTAAACTTATGACTCAGCTGCCTGCAGCTGCTGAAATGCACATCAAGTTTCCTCAGTTTAGTACAGATATGTAAATATAATAACATGTTCTGGTGAATACTCATGAATATTATCGTTGGTCGTCGCATACTTTAACGCAACTGACAAAAGATGATCGCGAAATTTCTGCACATACGTTAAGCTAAATGACTAAAGCAGGTCGCTTATACTAAAATGATAGAGAAAACTTAAACATAATACTTTAAAGTTGAAAGTAATATTAAATAAATTTTCGTTGTCTTAGATACAAGACAATACTCCGCAACGAAAACTTGAGGCACTTAGCTAAGGACTAGGCTAGCGTTGTGTGATGAGTCCACAGATTATTAATAATTTAGGTAGCCTATATCAGCTACTCGAACACAAGTCTGAAGAGAAAGATGCGTTCAGAAGTTAGAAAGAAAATGGGATTGAATTCTATATTCAATAGAAACTATAATCGAAAATTGTTTTGAACAAAATTAATTCTAAGAAATCTTTCATATTACATCATCATCATAAAAAATAGTTATTTTTTTGTTTCTGCGGAATCCTTCATGGGCGTGCTCCACCCGCTCTTTGCTTAAACCCATTCTTAACGGCATTGACTCACCACTCATTCCCACCACTGCTATTCTTGTGTCGTCAGGATCGACAGCGGCATCCACTATGAACCCACTGGTAAGACCGCAGGGAGCCCGAGAGACAAAGATGAAACTGTATCGGGACCTGCGACTAATTTTACCAGAAGAAAACAGAAGGAGTTGGAAGTAAACCCACTTAGCACCACCGTATATGAATGCCGCTATTGTCTTTTTATTTGTTAATGTTTTACTAATCTTAGGTAAAACTTGAAGATCTGAGTATCCCCGCCAGCGCAAGTGCGAAGTGATAGGTGTCGCTGATGGAGACTCGCCATCGCGTGCCGCCTTCCCTGATAGTGATGAGGTGTACACCTGATCCGTTTTATGGGTAATCTATGTTATATTTGGATGTTATCGAAGTAATAATAAACCCAAAAAAGGCTAAACTGATTTCCACTTCAGTATTTTATTTTAAACTATAAAAAATTTGATGCCGTGCCTGGGTGGTATTCTGTTGTAAGTTATCACTTGTATAGTCCACCAGTCCATAGATAACAAATTAATGTATATACTGCACATTAATTTACTAGACTTGTTACACCAATTACTTTGAACGTATTATTGATACTTGCTTATATTATTGTATCAAATTATTTTAATTATTATTTGTTAATATAAATTTTGGTCTATGTTTTGGTATAGCTGTAAGCACAGAAAATTGTAAAATTGAAATGTATAAATAAATTACATAAAGAACTTACGCACCAACAAACTGTTAGCAAGAGGTAGAGCTTTGCTGCATTGCAGCTGAATTGGCCTAATGAGACCGGTCAGGCACCTCACTGCATACTCCACTAGGGAACTCGCATGATGATGTGTTAAGCGTCAACTCCAGACACATTTTGATCATATAATACCGGCGAGAAAATTTTGTTAGTTTATCACAAAGTAAACACAGCAAGAAAACATATCAAGTTTGACTGCACGCCCCATAATAAAAGTGGTACCGTGGCCCCGCTCCAGTGCAAGTAGTGTAACTTCGTTCCGTCGAATGCGCTCCGCATCTACAAGTATCCTGTTCCGAAGTTAGGGTTGCGATCTCCGGACTGGATAACGTACTTAGGTAATGTTACTGCTTAATCTTGCTATGCTATGATAATATACGAGAAATTTTGCTACTGAGCACGATGTCTATCAAAGAAAGATTAACAATATTTTAAAACTGGGGACCTCATGTCACTGTATAAGACTATCATGAGCCTCTCCGTGAGCATGCATGAGCAAGCACGGTGCATGAGTTTACGTCAGCTACCGCGTGCGAACTGCCCCGACGTATGAGTCAGGGAAGGAGTGACCTCTTAGTCTGGGTATGAAAATAAATGTTAAATTAGCTATTACAAACACTCTCATATCGAGATGCATTTCTCCCACCTGCGATAGAGAGGGATCATCTGTCGATCCCAAACCAAGTCACGTGCCCTACAGGAGTGGGAAGTAATTCGATTCGATGAAGTTGTATTGGCCATGTATACGCTTCTACAGTAAAGGATCAGGTAGGAAAAAATCTAAATAAAAAGTAAAGATACATATCTAAAAACTTCTAAGGATTAATAAAGTTTTTAGTTATGTGAGAGATGCTCAAGTTCACCAAAGGATTATTACCTTACCAGTATTTGTAAAAGATTTCAAGTCAAGAATACTAGTAACGGTCTACTAGCTACTAAATTGGTGATGGTAGAGCCCTGGCTAATGAAAGAGGATTTACTCGTTTGCTCTGGGCGATAATTGAATCGCAGAAGACTTTACGATGGAGCGCTGGACCTGAACTTACCCCCAAACACTTGTACTGAGGTGAGTGGTAAAGATATATTATAATACTACGTACGTCATTATATTTGGATCAGTACCTCTACCGTGGTACTGATTGTGACATGATGGTGTCTTTTGGATCGATACAGCTAGATGTATCGATTCAAAGTACGAAGAAATATCACGCCATAGTAACATTCCTAGTCATATTGTTCAGAATGTTCGGAGCCTCACTTCACTCCATTCGGCGATGATCGTAAATTTGTGTCGTCAGTAAACTGTCTTTTTGTAATAGGAGGAGATATGTGAGCAATAGGACCCTTTTTATGACTACTGAATAAGTTTTGAAGACACGCTGTATTTCCCTTTAATGACCCTCCGATGATATTGTGAGCCTAACTTGGCTGCAATTCAACGTCTTATACTTTCGACGCTCACTTACTCAGTGTGATCTGATATCGGTCTTGCTGTCGGTGTGCCAAATTACACATTCCTCCGTCCGCGCATTTTTACTATAGCGGGTCCAAAGTTTTTGGTACACGTGTTAATACAATTATGATCTAATTTCGGTGTCTGTACGATTACAAGTTGAAATAAATAAAGTGTATCTATAGCGTCGTTTACTACAGCTACAAACCAGTGCTTCTGTTGCAGTTGT
Organism: Eumaeus atala; assembly: GCA_017140195.1. NCBI lineage: Eukaryota > Metazoa > Arthropoda > Insecta > Lepidoptera > Lycaenidae > Eumaeus > Eumaeus atala. Next base: position 349,165 of record JAFELO010010712.1, on the reverse strand, counting down.
GTGTTGAGGTGTGTTTATATACCAATGAAGTGTGGGCGGAACATGACGAATCTGCTCCTTGGTGTGTCTCAGCCACGCCTTTGGACTTCATGAATACCGCTAATACCCTCTTACTGGTAATTGTTGTGTTTTTGTAAGAAATGGTAAATATACAATAATTATAATGATATCTGTGGACTATCACACCACGTTACCGTAAGTTTGTGTTATAGGTACTAGAGAGCGGAAATATATTTATTGGTTTTATAAATTTAGAATTTAGTCATTATTATATATTTACTTTTTTATTGTAGAAATACATATAACACATATACAAACTTCCATAACCTAAGCGGAATTTGAACCCGCAAACTCTGCCGTAACATGCGTACGAACCGCCACGTTACGAATTTAGCCAGCCGGTCTACGAATTTAGAAACGTTAAATATGTTTCTCCAGTTTAACTAGCTTTGGCAATGCAATTATTTTAAGAATCTACGTTGTCACGTTTAGTGTGTCTCTTGGGAGTACATATAGATATTGAGATAGATTTCCATGTCCAATCGAATTGAAGATTAGATTCTGAGGTCGCCCAACGCCTTATAAATAAGGGTTAGCGTAGACTGCCGTAGTACGGTTACGATCGTCTCCACGAGTCAAGTGTTCATGTCAGCGCCGAAGCCATTTTAGGTACTGTACGCGAGCAGCCCCAGACTTCTTTCCCCAGAGTCTTGGGAGAAGGGGCCTCTCAGTCCCCCTGAGCATGTCAATAATAGTTAGGTTTACTTTTTTAGACCTGTCAAATCAGGATGCATTTCGCCCATCTGCGGGAGAGAGGGTGTTGGTCCTTCTTTCGATCCCAAATCTAATCTCGTGGCCCGGTGAGCACCCATAGCAACTCGATGAAGCTATATAATGTTTCTCTTCGCTTCCACAGAATATGTCCAGGTCCTAAAAAAAAATTACCATTGCCGCAGATAGACTTAGGGTTACAATGCCTACTGTCAAATGCAAGTCGTGAGTGTAACCTAATTGTATAAAATTTAACGAATTTAGATACAATGAGTCTGTACATGGCCTATCTACGACTGGGCTTTAGGACGACGAATTGTTGTACATAATACAGTACAGTACGAGAAATGTTAATGTTTGCGATGATCGTTGGGTTTTCATCTATTAAAAAACGATTCCCTATAAAGACGTACACTGGTACGAAATATTTTTTTTTTTTTAGAGGTTCTCGTCATCTGGACAAGTTGATGAAAATGAATGCGCCAGATTAATTCATTTCACCTGACTGTTTAAAGTGACCTAGGTTAAACAGTGGGGTCTTTCATTAATCACCATTTACTATTAAATTGTTCTCAGCTCAAAATTTAAAAAAAGGACTGTGTTACGTAAGGGTTGGGTGCAAGTAACAGGATTGGCTTGGAATTTTATTTGGTTTGGGATTGTTTAACTCAGATAAATTTGAACAGAGAATCGACTGGCCGAAACTTGATAATTATGAAGTATTAAAGTAATTTTTAATGTTATCTCAGCTTCAGAAACAATGATGTAACAGTGCAATGGATTTTGTCTCTTATACCAGGTCATAGTGAAAGTGTTTTTTTGCAACATTTTGCAAGGTACCTGCATCCGATGATTCTTAAAAGTACTTGATTTAATTGAATTAAATGTCAATGTGGTATAAAGTAAGTAATAGGTACTTAAAGTACTTGGACTTTAAGTACCTACCTACAAGTAGTAAGGTAGCTAAATGGTAAATGATATAATTTAAACATGAAAGAAAACTTCATTGGTGCCGTAACTGCTACATCTACAATATGATCAGCTTCGTCTTACCTGCCCCTCAATGCACCAATGAGCCAAAAATAATCAACATTGACATCACACATTTAAAGTTATCTATTGAAAACTATCCGCGTCAATATTACGCTTTTGGAGATCCACGGCACAAATATAGCTCAGGTCTTGAATTAGTAGTATAATTGTATGTAATTTCCGGACGAGCATAGTCTAATAAATATAAATGATATTTGTAGATGGGAAAGCGACTGTGTGGCTGGTGGTGTGGTACAAGTGCGCGCAACTGGCTGCGCGGAAAGGGTTGTGGTCGCAGTGACAGCATGCGCGCAGCCCACAAGAGAAACCTCACGTTTCGCTGCCCACGAACACTCGGACCACACCGACGAGCGAACACTTCTACCGCCGCTTTTATAAGCTTATAAAGGAGATAATATATTATGCTATTTGTTTTATTATAGTGTTAGCAGCGCTCTATTGTTTACCTGCTTTTGTTTTCCAGTGTAACTCCGGTCTTATTGACTTCAGCGTTATATAACCTTCCACACGAAACTATCATACACAAATAAATTGTTCTAAATCTGACATGCTCCAGTGATTGGTTTGCTCAAACAAATAATCAAAAGTACTCTTCAGCTTTATTATACTACTAAGGATTCTCAGAGTCACAGAAAAACTGAAGCTTTATTGTATGCAAGTCTAGCCGAGACGTTCAGGGAACTAGGTACGTCTCTTTACGTAATAATGGCTTCCTATATTAGGGGGATAGGGGGAGTGGGACAGCTCAATACACGAACCTTGATATTGTGAAAACTTACCGCACCCACAAACACATGCAAACTTCGCCCCGACATTGATCGGAATAAGTCTTTGTAACCCCAAAACGCGTAGATTTGGGCAATAGCTTCTCGACTTTGGAAAATGTGGCCAAATGCGATACATCATAATCATCATTGTCAGCCCTTATCATTCCACTGCTGGACATAGGCCTCTCTCAATGAATGCCAAGACGACCAATCTCCTGCTACTCGCATCCATCCCGGACCAGCCACTGCACAGAGATCGTCTTCCCACCTAGTGAACAGTCAACCAACACTTCGTGTTCCTAACTGCGGCCTCCACTCCAGAACCTTACTGGCCCATCTGCCATCTGTTCTTTTGAATGTGTGACCAGCCCATTGCCACTTCAGCGAGCCTATTCCCAATGTAATTGCCTCTATTTTAAGAAAATATATGAAATCATAAGAAATAAACATACTAATAGGGGGTAATTATTATTTAATGTATTTTTTCCAAAATTTTGATTTTTACGCAGGTTTTTTTTTATAGAAAAAGGGGTAAACGAGCGATCATGCCTTTTTACGATTTCCGAAGCCCATGAACAATAACATAATTCCTATGCCGATGCGTTGTTCTCCTCCCCCAATGGGCCACCGGTTACTCACAAACCGCACATAATGCGACAGTGAAGATGTCACTTTGCTGCGGTACTATGCGAATGAGATGTACCTCCCCGGTCGTGCCGGCATAATTCCGTTGCGTAGGAGGAGGATGTAGTGTCATGTACGATGCGTGGCACCACATCGTCCGATGTAGCATGGCACTACCTCTTGTGCGTAAATAAATAACAAATTTCAGTGTAACATGTTCTGGATAGAGTTAATTTATACTTAACAGCCAACAATTTTGCCTATAAAGGAGCAGTCGACGCTATCTAAAGACTATTCATGGCCATTAACATCCGAATGTTTTTCAAAGAATGCATGTTTTTTAAGATTGTGGGCGCCTCCATCGCATATTCGAGTTTTAATTCGACGTTTCTCGAAGTATCTTACACATTTTTCACACACAGAGTTTGCATTGTAAAAACGACTTAAAATCATACATGTTAGGTTGACATTGCCGAAAGATTGGTTTATGTACGGATGCTTTAGTATGACACTTCAGTGTGAAATCGTATATCTTGTACTTTTGTAATATTTAATTCAGATTTCGGACACATCGCAAAATTGATGATGTATAGTAATTGAGCCTTGTGTACAGGTAATCCTTCAATGTTAATTATTGGGTATCACCGTTATTAACGGTCACTCTCCGTATGTCGCTGCAGGGTTTACTTTACGTTGACTGCAACAGTCACCTCAATAGAGACAGCCAACTACGTGTGGCCTAATAATTACAATATTGTGCACAGGTGTGTGCGCAGACATAAGCGCAATGTAGTCCCTTCTTCAGATGCTGTGGTAGTCCGACACGACCGGAGAGGAAACAGACGCAGGTCTGATCGTGTAACGTGCTGTCGTGTCACAGGAGTGTGATACCGCCGAATTCCAGACATTGGAGTGTCGTTGGAAATAAAAAATCTTATTGGTAACATTTTTAGTGTACCCCACAATCTGCGACTGAACGTGCTAGACCTCGCAGCCGTCCGTTAGCAACAGTAAGTTAAATAATAGAGTATCTCGAAAATGTTGTATTGTAAATAATAAAAGAAAATTGATGTTTTAAGTTAAAGAGTATGTTACTCATTACAACAAAACTATGTTTACGGATTTTATCGCGTTTAATTTAATTATTCAAGTCAAAACGTCGGCCTACTTAAATAATTAAATAAATAAATAAAAAAACCAGTAAAATAGTTTTATTGTAAAAAGAGCAACTCATATTACTACCACCAATTTGTTACTGTCGCACCATTATAATTTTAATATTAAATTATATAAAGCAATACTATTTTGTTTTATTTTCATGTTCAAATGGCGCCGCAGTAAAAAGTATACGATAGGAAAAACACACAAATTTCTGATGAAACAGAGACTAAAATTGAGATGTTTTTTCCTGTCCCATATTGGCAACTGTTTACATAACTTTGTATTCTCCACATACGTGTGTCGTAAGTTTTACTGACTCACATCATTGACTTACAAAAGTACAAGATATACGATTTCACACTGAAGTGTCATACTAAAGCATCAGTACATAAACCTATCTTTCGGCAATGTCAACCTAACGTGTATGATTTTAAGTCGTTTTTACAATGCAAACTCTGTTTCCATATGTGAAAGATACTTCGAGAAACGTCGAATAAAAACTCGAATATGCGACGGGGGCGCCCACATTCTTAAGAAAAAAACAACAATTTATTGTTTTTTTACATAATTACAGGTAACTTTCTATATTACTTTTAATAATTATACGTCACTGTAAATTTCAACTGATAGACAGGGTCCCATAAGAATCGTTTGGTTACAGAATCCTAAAACAGTATATAGTGCATACGTTCTGTATAAGTAATATATATTGCACTTCGAATCCTCCGCAATACATTTTCAGCTTTAGCGACTGTTCCACAAAGCTTTCAATCTTTTAATTCTTAACTAGTTTTAAGACCCCCTTCCTAACCCAGCTAAGCAAAGCCTTAAATATTTATCAGATCTTTTAATTGAGAAGTTTACTACCCTTTAAAAATATATTTACAAAATAAAACGCGACATCTTGAAATCCATGAACCACAAATTATAATCTAAATGTGTTAACTTGTATTATAGACTAGCTTGAGCGCGCGACATCGTCAGTACACTTCTTCGACTTTGAAGGTTCAACTTAAGATGTTTCTGTTTTCAAAATAAATTATACCCCATGTGTTGTCCAGGTTTATATGCTATATGACAAAAAAGTTTCATTCCTTTCCGTCCATTGGTTCCGGAGATTAACGTGTACAAACATATAAAGTGAGTTTCCCTATCACCCTTATATTTAAAAAATAATATTTAGCGTACCCTCAGACACTTTTTTTCTGTTTTTTAATGTGTTTAGATAGCGCTGCATATCATTTAAAACCAAATAAGTAGCTAGCTCATAACTACTTAGCCGTTATTGTATTATGAAACAAAAGTAGTGTAAAAGATGTAGTGTCACGCTGCATAGGAGATGGCATGGCAGTACCATGCATAGTGCATGACACTACATCATCTTATGCAACCTATGGATTTAGGCCGGCACAATCAGGGAGGTACCTCTCGCTCACATAATACCGCCGTAAATCACATCTTTAGTGTCGCTTTTAGTGCGGTTTGTGAGTAGCAGGTGGCCCATGGGGAGGGGAGGAAAACCCACCAGGGAGAGTCGGAGCTGGTACGCCACCAATGTGGTACTGCGGTGGACTCGGCCCAATATACAATCTAGGTGTGCATTAGATGAGCTGTGCATCACCACGACCAGGCTATGGTTTCGGGAAGGGAAGTTTCACCAGGTTATTATCGCAGTTCTGTATAATGATAGCTATATCATTATGGGGAGCTATGGCCTCTTTCAGTAATACAATATGTTGGAAAGAGGCAGACGCGCGGAGCAGATAGGAATCACTACATGTTCTGCAACGTCGCTGACGGACAGGAGTACGTGGGAGGTGCTATGACCGATTCCTATGTGATCCTTAAAACCCAACCGGGGTGGGGTTGGGCGCCTACCCTATTGCACGGATCTGGTGATGGGAGACGTCAGAAGAACGATCCGGATGAATTCCCTGTGGCTTCAAGTTAGTCTAGGTCTTATAAATGAGCATCAAGCTGTCGCCTAGATGACCCTGTTGCTAACGGCTCCAGGTAAAGCTCATCCTCCCAAGGACGAGCCCACGCTTCCCGTGAGGTTTGAGGAACCCTACACCACTAAAAAGTGGGTAGGGTTCGCTAATAGCGAGTTCAGAGTTCCCACACTGGGTCGGGGCCCCACCCAGGGCTAATGCTTTCCTCGCATGAAAAAAAAATTGTTCCACAGTTATATGTATGTTTAGTATTCCCAACTATGTCAGTTATAAAAATTATCACTAAACGCACTTATATTTAAGTCAATCAATCCTTTGAACTGACTGCGACAGATTAGGTGGCGCCTATATATTTTAAAGTAGAACATTCACTTATCAATTCATGATATGCTTATCTAATGACGTTAAAAATAATTCATTAACAAAAGCAATTCAAATTTATTGTGTGCGAGTAGATATATCGCTAAACGGAAAATTAAAAAACTGCTATGAAAAAAATTCTTAACTGTATGTTCACCAGGTAGGAAGACCGCCTCCATGCAGTGGCAGGAGATCGGCCATCTTGGTGTTCATTGAAAGAGGCCTATGTCCAGCTATGGACCGATAAGGGCTGATAATGATGAATTATGATAGTGAATATTTAAATACAGGTGGACATAGGAGATTGCATCCCTCTCATAAGAAGGGGGGCTAAAGAGCAGGCGACAATGCTCTTTATATCCCTATTATAAGAGGGGACAAAAGAGCAACAGGAGGAGGCGCGTTTGCGTATGGGACAAGGGGCGAAAACAGGAACCTCACCCCATTGCAATGTCCCAAACTTGGTAAGGTTGTCTTGTGGTGCGAGGCAACACTGCTATGTAGGGAGCGTCGGTCCCTTAGGGTGATCACTAGTCGCCGAGGTGCCCTGATGATTTGCTCTTCCGGGGCACCTCACCAAAAACGGCACTGATGGCAAGCGGTGGTTTTTGTATTCGGCACTATAATGTGCTGCGAGCCTCACACACCGCTGTTTTATAAAGTCGGTGATACGCAATGCTTTTATGTTGCATGTCTTGCATGTTTGGCATATTTTGGCTCCTGGATAAGTATACCCTAAAAAGTTCATTCAATATACACGTTGTTGTCACATTATACAAGTTTAATCTTTCTTTTCCTGTAATTTTATGACCCTGCGCAGACTCAAATATGATATAACCTAAATGAAAACTACTTATAACCACTTTGAGCCAGGTAAATCTAAAAATGCGCCTAAATTTTCTTTATCTAGATCATCAGAAAACATTTATTTTCAAATAAAACTTTCCTAAAGGACTCGTTCAAACAATATGAAATAGTGATGTACATATTAAGATGGTTATCCTATTGTCGATGAAAACAAAATTATAAAAAAAAAATATTTAAAAAATATTATATATATAAAAAAAAGAAAAAAAAATATTATTATTTTTTAGGGTTCAAACGGAATCCAATTTTTTGTTCATGTCCGACCTCACATCCATATGTCACAGATATTTTACTGGTGCTGCTTGTTTGAAAATTGGAAGATAGGTTTTATGAACTGCTATGAAAAATTTCTAAAGTTTGTTGACTAAAATAATTAGGGGATAATTTTATTTTTTTAATTTATATATGGAAATTATAGATGGAAATGAAAAAAAAATCATCTCGAATTTATGTACATGGAAGGCTAACTCCATACTTACACTAAGGGATGAAACATTTTTTCGAGAAAGAATTGCAGTTTGTATAAGAGCGTGTGATTGTGCTAGACATATGCTTCAAATTCAAATAAAAAAATATTTAAAGTACCGAGAAGAAAGTTGTAAAAAAAAATCGGCTTACAGAACCGAATAAAAGTTTCCAACTAAAATTAGTTGTAACAAAAATTTACATAGGTGTTTGAGGGCTATCTTATTCTGCTTCTATGGAACCCAGAGGCCAGTACTACTCGCTCTGGGTCAGCTTTTTAAGACGGCTTAGTTTTGGTTGACATTCTCTACACTGGAAAACTATAGCCGTGCACAGAGCTTTCCGAGATAGATGAAAGTGGTAAAAAATAAATTTGTAATTACTGACATTTGTACTAATAATAATAGATGAAACAAGATTTTACAATGTAAGATAAAATCATTGAAATGGCTTATAAATTAGCTTTATAGCTCCTTTATAAAGTTTTGAACTGTTTTCACTTCATAGACGTCCCAATCGTAACAAATGAAATATTTTGAAGCAAATAATATCTTTCTTCGGAGTATGCTTTTGACAGCAATTGTTTATGATTTAATTAATTTTGTAAGATTGCTACGTTGGTATCAAACCCTGCTGCCTCGACTGACGCGGTAATTCTTACTCACACGGTCATATAACATCGACTTCAAGAGGCAGCAATGCTGTCACGTTTCCTATGTCTTGAGATATACCCGTGTTTCCTGTGGATTTTCCGATGAATTATTGGAGATACAGGGAAAAAGAAAGCAACGAATAGCAATTATAGACAGTGAAATTATATGGACGTTTACAGTAAACAAAGGGCACTTCTCCCCCAATGCTATAAGAACACAAGCCTTCAGACGTAAATTACTATCTATAGTAACACTTGTATCTGTACTAACGCGCCTAATAGGAATGACAACAAAAGCAGGAATAAGAAACCTTAAAATGTTATTCTATTCGAAATATTAAGAGGACACAATAGTTCTAAAGTACACCACTAAAGCTCACTCAAGAATTGTTGACTAGATTTCAAAGTTTTTTCGCCTCTTGCTTTCGTTGGCAAGAAAAGTAGATTTTTAAGTTTTATGTTTTCTTAAAAAAAAAAACAGTTGTGTACTCGGTTGCTGTTGTACAATCGTCATTTTATTTTAAAATATTTATATCAAGTCGTGTGCTTTATTCTAATGAAACATAATTTATGTGTATTAAGTATTTTAAATGTATGTGGAATCCCCTTGAAATCTTTTGATGACTACCAATGCTAATTCAAAACCATAAAGTTGTAACACATATGAATTGCCCTTCTTTCCTCCACCCTTCCATTGAACCACAATGAACTCACAAACCACACAAAAGGCGTAAGAATAGCTGGTTTTTTATACCATCATTAGACAAACGAGAAATCGGAGCCTTTTGATAACCGTCGCCCGTGGACATTCGCGTGATTGTTACGCAGATGTGTTGCCCTCCTACCATCCCCCCTCCTGCAATAGGTCATATAGAAGTATCGTATGAAAGTATATTCAAAAAATAAGAAGCGTAGATACTACGCTCTTCACTTTGTCCTCAATATCATACCGAATGACTTTGATAAGTCTTTAGTTATATCGACCAAGAGAAAATTATTTTTAACTTGTCGGTCGCCTTTTTCAGGTATTAGGTGCACTAAAGACGTCTTTGAAGAGCTGGGGACAATACCAACAGAGTAGAAGAATTGGAAAAGGCCCGTCAATACCGGAGCCAAGTACGGACCACATTTTTGCAGCACAATCAGAGCGATGCCATCGCGCGCACTCGTCTTATGAATGTCCAACGAAAGAAGAGCTTTACGCAGAGCGGCAGAGCTCCGATCCATCCAACTACCGACCTATTTCGAGAAACCCCCGTGTTTTTCTTTGTAAGGGGTTTCATTTTATCAACATCATTAAATTTGGAAACCCAAAATCAATACAAACTATTGGTAGTGAAGAGTTTTCCCAATGAAAAGGGCGTGGTTATATTGATAACTGGCCTAAAAGTTTTTGAAATACTGTATTGCAGCTAACAATAGCATCTGTGGGCGAATCACACCACGTTTGTCTACAACCCTTTGGTAAGTACAGCAACAGTCTAACAACGTCTGTCAGGCTAGCTAGTTGTCATTAAGTTCTGAAGCGAAATATGGATTACTTTTATATTTTTACCACAGCTTTGGTTACATTATCGAAGTTTCGCAATTATTGTTAACTTTAACTTAGAGAATGTTATGTAGCTTATGTTCATCAGAAGTAATGTAGGATTCTAATGATGAAATAATATTTCAAATCGGTCCAGTAGTTCCTGAGCCTATTCAATTTAAACAGACAATCAAATGTTTCCCCTTTATAACATGAATATAGACATCGTATATGATACCGACTTTTAAGTATTCTAAGACCTATCTAAAAGAAGATAAATAATTTTACTATCGCACATCGCGTCTTCATCCAAAGTTTTATACTCACCACCACGTTCATAAGACCACAACCGTGCATTTTCCGTGTTAACACAACTCCGTAAAACACAGGGCAACCCTGTGGAACTAGCTGGCTTGCATGTTACACACAATTTGGAATGATGCAGAGCAACTCTATGGAACTAGCTGACGTTGACCTTAAACACAATTCGTACAATGAAGAGAAGTCCTGAAGAAATAGCTGGCGTGCATCTTATACACAATTTGACATAAGGCAGAGCAACCTTGTGGAACTAGCTGAAGTGCATTTTAAACACAATTCGTACAATGAAGAGAAGTCCTGAAGAACTAGCTCGCGTGCATCTCATACACAATTTGACATAAGGCAGAGCAACCTTGTGGAACTAGCCGAAGTGCATTTTAAACACAATTTCGTACAATGCAGGACAACCTAGTGGAACTAGCTGAAGTGAATCTTAAACACAATTTGGTATAGTGAAGAGAAATCCTGTAGAACTAGCTGGCGTGCACCTTATACTTAATTTGGGATAGTGCAGAGCAGCCTCGTGGAACTATCTGAAGTGCACTTTAAAAACAATTTCGTATCATGCAGAGCAATCATGTGGAACTAGCTGGCGTGCATTTAAAACTCAATTTCCTAGCATGTACAATGATCCAATATAACTAGTTGGCACTCTCAGCATTTCCAAACCGATAGGGCTAGGGTTTCTCCAAGAAAAAAAAGATTCACTTGTTTCAAGCACAACCGTGATAATACCTCTTGGATTTCATGTTTTAAAGATGTTTATGTGCGGCAGTATTGATCTACCACCTGCTTGTTTCCCTATTATTCTATAAAAAAAACCGGTCAAGCGCGAGTCAGAATTGCTCACCGAGGTCTCCGTAATAACAGGGGTTACCAGTATTGTATCTTCATATTACAAGCAATAAAATGATCGTTTAAGAGTTAAGTTTTCTCCTTATAGAATAAGAAACTCTGTAAAGATCTGCGGAATGGTAGAGTATGTGTGACATGAGGCCCAATAAGAAATATACTGGTATAATTTAGTACAGAAAAATTGGCATGGTCAATTGTCAGCAACTTGGGTTAGATACCTTTCACTTAAACGTAACCGCCACCAAACAACAGATTATTTACCCTTAAGCTGTTAAAATAAATTCAAATCTAACACCGCCCCACAACTTGCCGCAAGATATACACAATATTTAAAATACAGATAAGACGGATTTAGAATACTCGACAAGTTGTTGTAATTTTCAACGAACGTGACGCGTATGGACGATTACATGAATAGAGGTCCGATTTTGTTTAAATAATCATAGGCTTGGTCTAGATTTAACATCAATGCTTTTATTTTTCACTATCAAACACGTAGCTCCTTTTTAATAGAGCTCGGTTGCAGGTAGCTGGAGTGAAACACTTCAACGACTACCCACGCCCACAGACATTCGACATTATCATGCATATGTCATGCTCTCCTCCTCCCTCCAACCAGCCACCTTGGTTACAAACCGCATGAAATGTGCAGCTGTCATCTTGCGGCGGTACCATGTGAGCACAAACTATCCCCCCGTTAGTTTAGGCCCATTTCGGCATTAAAAAGTGCTACCTGAGTTTCATTTACATATACTTGCTGGATCATTTTTGCAGCTATACACATACACCTTCCTTCAAAACGTCTGTGACACACGGACGGTCATCCGTTGATAGACGAAATTATATGCGTCCTTTTATCGCCACGAACCCGAAAAAATGACTATTCAAATATAATGATTTGTTAGTAAAAAAAAAAAAAAAAACACTTATCAAATGGGCTAAGAACAAACTAGTACTACATTAAATTCACAGTTGCACATAGAACGTTAATCGTCGTAAAATTTTGCATCACCTGTTCCTTCGCATCTAAATAACAGCCATATTTGTCGGGACAATAAAATGGGCAATATATCGGTCAGGTCCCGTGGAGTTACGACGGGGAAAATGACATAAGGTAATAAGCTGCAATAAAACGTTTCGGATATTGCAAATTGGCAGTGCGTTATCAGAATCACCGGAAGTGTGTAGGTCATGTCTCCAGACGTACCGATGGCCAATAGAGCCGACACGTAACTGTGTGAAGACCGCGTCTGGAGTCGAAAGCTCTCCCTGCTACTCCAGTTGTCGATTTTTGGCACATCAGGGCCTTGCACTCCAATCTTAACGCTGTCCACCACCACCTTGTGACAGCAAAGCCAGCTTTAGTGTTTCCGACATAAACAAAAATCGTCTCTAGTAGATTCATTTTACCTTACCAACACAGTGTATAAATTAGAACTATTATTTATACCGCGGGCTGGAGTGAGTTCTTTTATCGGAGAAATTATCTGATATCGTCACCTCTTTAACCTTGAAGACAAGGATCTATCCGTCATTTGACTGTCACTAGTAATGCTAATAATGAAATCCGCCTATAGCCGTTCACTGTTGAACGTAAGCCTCCCCTATTGAGAGCCAACCGTACCGTTCTTCGGCAGTCATCCGCCACCCGCCACATTTCTGAAATCTTCATTCTACCGAGCTACAGGCTGTCCTACACTACGCTAGCCCAGACGCGGTCTTCACACAGTTACGTGTCGGCTCTACTGGCCATCAGTACGTCTGGAGACATGACCTACACACATCCGGTGATTCTGATAACGCGCTGCCAATTTGCAATATCCGAAACGTTTTATTACAGCCTATTACCTTATGTAATTTTCCCCGTCGTAACTCCACGGGACCTGGCCGATATATTGCCCATTTTATTGTCCCGACAAATATGGCTGTTATTTAGTTATGAAGGAACAGGTGATTCAAAATTGTGTGAGCTCTATTAAAAAGGAGCTAAGTGTTTGATAGTGAAAAATAAAAGCCTTGATGTTAAATCTAGACTAAGCCTATGATTATTTAAACAAAATCGGACCGCTATTCATGTAATCGTCCATACGCGTCACGTTCGTTGAAAATTACAAGAACTTGTCGAGTATTCTAGATCCGTCTTATTTGTATTTTAAATATTGTGTATATCTTGTAGCAAGTTGTGGGGCGGTGTTAGATTTGAATTTATTTTAACAGCTTAAGGGTAAATAATCTGTTGTTTGGTGGCGGTTACGTTTAAGTGAAAGGTATCTAACCCAAGTTGCTGACAACTGACCATGCCAATTTTTCTGTACTAAATTATACCAGTATATCTCTTATTGGGCCTCATGTCACACATTCTCTACCATTCCGCAGATCTTTACAGAGTTTCTTATTCTATAAGGAGAAAACTAAACTCTTAAACGATCATTTTATTGCTTGTAATATGAAGATACAATACTGGTAACCCCTGTTATTACGGAGACCTCGGTGAGCAATTCTGACTCGCGCTTGACCGGTTTTTTTTATAGAATAATAGGGAAACAAGCAGGTGGTAGATCAATACTGCCGCACATAAACATCTTTAAAACATGAAATCCAAGAGGTATTATCACGGTTGTGCTTGAAACAAGTGAATCTTTTTTTTCTTGGAGAAACCCTAGCCCTGTCGGTTTGGAAATGCTGAGAGTGCCAACTAGTTATATTGGATCATTGTACATGCTAGGAAATTGAGTTTTAAATGCACGCCAGCTAGTTCCACATGATTGCTCTGCATGATACGAAATTGTTTTTAAAGTGCACTTCAGATAGTTCCACGAGGCTGCTCTGCACTATCCCAAATTAAGTATAAGGTGCACGCCAGCTAGTTCTACAGGATTTCTCTTCACTATACCAAATTGTGTTTAAGATTCACTTCAGCTAGTTCCACTAGGTTGTCCTGCATTGTACGAAATTGTGTTTAAAATGCACTTCGGCTAGTTCCACAAGGTTGCTCTGCCTTATGTCAAATTGTGTATAAGATGCACGCCAGCTAGTTCTTCAGGACTTCTCTTCATTGTACGAATTGTGTTTAAGATCCACGTCAGCTAGTTCCATAGGGTTGCTCTGCATCATTCCAAATTGTGTATAAGATGCACGCCAGCTGGTTCCACAGGGTTGCCCTGTGTTATACGGAGTTGTGTTAACACGGAAAATGCACGGTTGTGGTCTTATGAACGTGGTGGTGAGTATAAAACTTTGAGTGAAGACGCGACGTGCGATAGTAAAATTATTTAGCTTTTTTTAGATAGCTCTTAGAATACATAAAAGTAGGTATCATATACGATGTCTATATTCATGTTATAAAGGGGAAACATTTGGTTGTTTGTTTACATTGAATAGGCTTAGAAACTGCTGGACCGGTTTGAAATGTTATTTCATCATTAGAATCCTACATTACCTCTGATGAACATAGGCTACATAACATTTTCTAAGACGTTAACAATCATTGCGAAGCTTCGATAATGTAACCAAAGCTCTGATAAAAATATAAAAGTAAGTCCATATTTCGCTTCAGAACTTAATGACAACTAGCTGGCCTGACAGACGTTGTTCTATCATAAATTTAACTTGTTATTATTACCGACGACATGTATCTATTACATTAAGTCATAATTTCCATGAGCTTTATAATTTTTGTAAATCAATGATTCTTTTGCCAACATTTCGTGAAGTATCCGTGTGAAGCCGAGACGGACTGTTCGTATTTACATAAAGTTGATACACTGTAATTATGAATATTTGGTATCTACAATAAAACTAACTCAAAATAAACATTCTTACGCCGAATCGCAATAGTTTTCAAAAGCAATTCAGGGACCCGTTTTTTTGGAGCATAAGGGGGCCGGTATACCGTGGGTACGGGTATACGGTCGTGCCGGCCCAATTTCGTTGTGAAGCCATGTCAACGCATGGCACTACCTCCTCAAATGCTTTTTGGCACTATCTCTTCCTAAAATGATGTCTCATACAGATTGTGAGTTGCGCTTACAATTGATTGCACTCGTTGGCTCAAAAGAGCTACCAGGGAGGTTGAATGGCGAAGCCACCACCATGGTCTTAAGAGCTGATTCAACATTATTTTATTGGGAGATTAGAAGCAAAATTAAAAGAATCTCAAGCAATAATAAGACCAAATGAAAAATAAATAAATTATTTTTCATACTATTTCTGTTATTGTGGAATGTGAAATAAATAATGTGTTTTGAATTAAATTGTCACGTTTTTAGTTTCTTTATCTTGGTACAAAAAGAATAATGAATGAATAAATGAAACGAATGAAATAACGAAACAAATTTGTAAGGATCGTGACGTTTGGCTCTCTGGTCTACTTACCTAGCCATTTTAAGGTTAAAATCGGTGGAAGTATTACGAAAATGGCAGACTAGATTTTGTATATTTTAGATTTTTATTGCAACCTTAGTCTAACTCTGAGGTTACGAGTTGAAAATTGTCAATAACTTATCCGTCATCCTTTTTATTACCCACAAATTTTATAGAACTATCAAAAGGAACAATAACTGTTATCCAAACTCAAAGATAGCAATTTCTGTGCAGGCTCTACATACAATTATAATAAAATAATAGTATAGATATAATTATATTATAATTATTATGTATGGCACTCCGTCCTATCTGCCTACCCCATGAGGGTGCTGACGTTATAATACATTTCACAGAAATCTAGCAGTGCTTGAGCTGTAATTTCAAAAATTCAAAAATTTTTGTGTTATTGAGCAAACCTTCCGACAATCCAATTGGACATAAGGTTTTACTGTCGTTGCAGAGATAGCGCGATGTACAATCCGCACAACGTCATCAAGTGGCAGAATAAGGAAACTCTGTTGTTTGTTTGTAGAACCCTGTCCTTCTTAGCTACACGAAATTAGTCCAGTCACAATTAGTAAGAAACATTGCTGTGGTTCAGCTATCCAACGCTTATGGAAATATATTTTAGTATACCAACAGAACGTCAAACTTTATGGACGTTGCCCTATGGCCCTAGGTAGGTACCAAAAATGCTCATGTTGCGACAAATTTAGCAGTTGATATATTTTTTATAAAAAATGCATGCAGATGCGTTGCTCTCCTTTCATCTTCCCTTCCAACAGGACAAACCGCAAGAAGCACAACAGCATATACGTCACTTGAAGGCGGTGTCATGTGAGCCAGAGCCACCTCCCCGTATGTGCCAGTCCACTTCGGCTGCAGTGCTGTTAAAAAACTGTTTTTACTAAAAAGAAGAAAATATTTTCTAATCACTTTCTTTTTTTATAGAATAGGGGGTACAAACGAGAAATCGGAGCCCTTCGTCGACTACCCATGCCCATGAACATCCACATAATTACTACGCCGTTGCGTTGACCTCCTCCCCCCCCACTGGGGCACCGACTACTCACAAATTTTACGGCGGTATTATGTGAGCGAGAGGTACCTCCTAGGTCATGCCGGCCCAATTCCGTTGCATAGGAGGATGTAGTGCCATGCACCATGCATAGCACTACCTCCTCCTAAGCAGCATGGCACTACCTCTTACAGATTCTTAGGTATAATTATTTACTGTAACTTTATTATATTTTTTTAATATTTGAAATTACTAGCCTTTTGGAGAGGGGAGGGGGGGACACACGTCTGTTATCACAACTCATGTCTGTGTATAATCATGGCATCAGTGGTCTTCGGATGGCTCCGATTACTCGTTTGCCCTCTAATACTATACAAAAATTATTAGTTTTTAAAATGCCTTCATATTTTCGCCCAGGACATTTACATCACTTGAGACTTCTCTGGTTCAATGATATTTATTTATTTTAAAGTAATATAGATTGTGGAACATATTCCTTTAGTGTTACGCAGCACCTACCTTGTATTAGTGTCATTAATCATAACCCAAAGAAACCCATTTTTGTATTGTCATTGCGTTATAATTCCGTCTGAAATTGAGCAGTATTTTTTCATAATTAATGACTATATATTATTGGTTTTGTATTTAAGATACAATAATATCAGCAAAGGTGTTATACCATTTGGAAACTGGCGTTAAGGTGTGTTGTTGTGTCACGTTGATTTTATAATTTACTGTCTACGTCCGGCAATTTGACCCAATTAAGTCATACAAATGTATAACCCCTGTTTCACCTCCTTACGCATATTTTTTGTACGCATTGTCGTTTCATCATCTACAATTCTTAATATATTTTGTCAGCCTACAGGACAACGGCATCGTTCAATGAACACCAGGACGACTGATTTTCTGTCACGTTTAACCTTTCGTGGTATGCACGGAGATTCATTTACCCCTGGTATATAGTCGCCCAACACTTCGTTTTTTTTTTGTTTATATTGTTAGGAGGAGCCAACGAACAATCACAGAACCTTCGACGACTACCGACGCCCATGCATTTGTTATACAAATGAGTTGCCCTACTCGTCTCTTCAATAGGCTCTGTCGTCACGGCCACAACATGAATTTTATATTAACACCAATTTAGATAGAAGCAGTGCAATTATGCATAGGGGAAGGTAGTGCCACGCATGGTGCATAACACTACATCCTCCTATGCAACTGAATTAGTCCGGCACGACCGGGGAGGTACATCTCGCTAACATAATACCGCCGTAAAGTGACACCTTCGGTGTGGCGTTTCGTGCGGTTTGTGAGTAGCCGGTGGCAGACGCATCGGTATAGTAATTATGTGGATGTTCATAGGCGTCTGTAGCCATGAAAAGGGTATGTTTGCTCGTTTACCCTCCTATTCTATGACGAGTCGCATAGAGAGGTTAGGGCTTCGGATCAGACTAGACAAGATCCTAGCCCCTCTCTACCACGGGACCGGCCGGCTAGGGGCCGCTCTGCAGATTGGAGAGGAGAGGGTCAGGATGAGCCCCCACATAAAATATCTAGGGCTCCTCCTCGACGGAGGGTTGACCTTTGGCCCACACTTCGCTATGGTGGGACCGAAGGTCGTGAAGGCGGCGAGTGCGGTCGGCAGACTGCTCCCAAACCTCGGAGGACACAGCGCCGCTTGCAGGCAGCTGTAGTCTGGTGTCTGGCGGAGTATGGCGACGTACGGTGTTCCGTTTTGGGCGGATCGTCGCACTGTGAGAAATAAGGCCCATCTGCGTTATGCGCAGAGGGTCGTCGCAGAGAGGTCGATTCGGGGGTACCGCATGGTATCGTGGGCTGCAACGACAGCCCTTGCCGGCGACTTCCCGTGGGAACTCGTGGCGGAGGTTTTTGCCGAGTGCTGCCTGTCTCGAATATTAGAGCTCTCGGCCTGAATCCTATTAATGGAAATGCATTTCCATAACCTCTGGTTGTTGGGATGTCTATGGGCTAAACTTACCACCATAATATCTGGTGAATTAGTAATTATATGCACCCTATGAAATTAAAGAGACAAAAAGAAACTTCGCAAGTATTGTGTTGAACAATCAAAGCGGAGCTCGAGTTAAGTGAACACTTGTGATGCGAAAGTGGCGGATATATCTTGTGTTTTATAAGGTTGAACTGCAGCCGAAATTGGTCTGACACAAGATATAATGATACACAAGCTATGGTAATGTGCAGCTTGTGAGATTACGATAGCATATTGGGTAGAAGTTGGAATGGAGGGCGACATACATACACGTTAATTTATGGATGCCTTTGCTCGGTAGTGATCAAAAGGCTTGTTGTTCTCATGTATACTGTTGGACTGTTACTTTGAACAAAAAAGCAATCCGTATATATCTGATATACGGGTTACTATTTGACTGTCCAAATGTAGGATAATAGTGGGCCATGGGATGCTACTGGTCCGATAACCTCTTCGTGGTGCGCCCTGGCTAATTGATCCTTCTACATTCCCTTTGTGAAAGCGGTGATTTCCCTTTGTGATAGTCCTACGGTCAGTGATTCGAACTCCAATCTGTGATTTACCGTCTACGGTAAAATTGGTTTTCAAAACTCAAACATTCAATTAAATTATAGCTTGTTATGAACTAAATATTTGGTTTTACACTTTTTTATTTAAAGAAATCATATTGTCTTTAATAAATACTAACAGCCCCATGCTCCGTCCTTAGAGAGATAGTTCGTAAAATTCGTTCCTAGCTGATATCTGCACCCAAAAGGGAACCAAATTTTAAATCCTTAGAAGATTATAGTTTCTGAGATATTGTGGTTTATCTGTGCGTGGTGT
>JAFELO010010712.1:319196-329444 GCA_017140195.1 Eumaeus atala | reverse complement strand
GCGGACCAGTCCTGCACTAAGAGACCATGTTTCGGCCCCGTAGGTCAGAACAAAATGAAGAAGTGTTGGTCGACCGTCTACCAGCTGGGAAGGCGATCCCCGTACAGGAGCTGGACCGGGATGGATGCGAGTAGCGGGAGATCGGCTTGGCGTACATTGAAAGAGGCCTATGACCAGCAGTGGACTCATAAAGGCTGATAATGATTACGATGATGGTGATATATCATTATTCTTTTGAAATATACATTTCGACGGACATTGCCGTTGTTTCTGATCTCCCAACCAAATGAAATTGATTTTGGACGCGTCAGCGATGGCTTCGCTAAGAAAATTATTTTACAGTCAAACACACTAGTCGTAACTGTAATTGAGTTGTATATAATTTAATGGAGTTAGATACAATGAGTCTGTTTAAAGCCTATCCACAACTAGTCTTTATGACGACTAATTATTTGTACGTAACATAGTACGATGAAAAAGATAGATACAAAAATAAATTTTAATATTTTTGCAGCTTCAGAAACAATTAATTTAACAGTGCGATGAATTGGAGATGAGAACTTCAAATTGTGGCTCAATATGTTGTCTTTTGGACTAGATAATATTGAGTTTGTTTATTTGCAATATACTGCAAGGTACCTACACCCAAAAATACTTAACGAATATTTGTTTTCATTTAATTGAATATCAACGTGGTGTAAAATATGTAAGAGCACCTAGTTCTTTAAGTACTTGACTTCTTTAAGTTAAAGAAGCTTGTTCAAACAAACCATCAAAGTACTCTTCAGCTTTATTATACTACTATGGATTCTCAGAGTCACAGTAAAATAACTCAAGAAAGTAAGACCGTACTTTACTTGTCCTGGTACAGCTCTGCTTACCTCTTCGGGAATAATAGTCATGAAGGTACCTATCTACCTATCCAACCTACCTTACAAAAACAGTAGGAGAGAAGAAAAATTTAAAGAAAATAAATTACTGTTTGGATGTTTGTCCTTTTGTACACGCTAACCTCCGGAACTGATAAGTTTTTGTGGTATTTCTGATAAGCTTAGGCGACATATGGAAAAATAAATATGTCGTTAGTCTGGTACGAGGTAGCTCCATAATGTATTTCGGTTGAATTGACCCAGCACGACCGGGGAAGTACCTCTCCGTCGTATGTCACCGCCGTAGATTTACAATTTTAATATTTTTTTTTTTTTTTTTTTTTTTTTTTTTTTTTTTCAGAGGGACCTATTACTGTTGGCGGAGCTGTTGCCCTCGCCCCTACAGTTCGTCGGATCTACGGAAGACATTTTGTCTTCAGGTTTTAGGTAGACGAAAGGGGGACAGACCCCCCTCTTTTCCCGCAGATGGGAAGAAGCATACCGGAATTTTGTGGGCATTACCCTATCGTGATTTATTTTTGGGACCGAAAAGGGGGAGACGGTCCCCCTCCCCACGATAGTGGGACGGCGCGCGCACGGTGCCGTTTAATTTTACGGGACGTGTATAAGGAGAGTTGAGCTCGTCTTTCGGTTTGGCTTGTCAGAGGAGGCCGGCCTCCTCCCCCACCCTCTGACGGGTGGGGTCGATTTGCGCTTCAAATCGGCTAAAAGCCGTGATAATGATTTATTTTTATTTTTAGAGCTCTCTAAGATCGCGTTATTTTATTTGTACATACATCTAATCTCACGTCTCACGGATTCGAACCCGGGCTCGTTTCCGTGAGCGGTGTGTGAGTTTGTCATTCTGTCAGTCATCTGTCTTATAGCTGTGTAACTATATGTAAGGTTCGACGCTCGACCGGTACGAGCGGTGTATATCGTATTGGTTCTAGCAGGAGGGGAATGCTTTTATGCACTGTCCAACCGACCCAAGGGGGCCTGAAGAGTTTGTCGGGTCAGGTCATGTAGCTGTAACTACTACCTACTACCGACTAAAACCTGCTATCCGTGGGTTTGCCCTAGTGGCATTTTACTGCGGATGCGTGTCTGGGTGTGTTTTTGCTTGTGTGCAAGGGTGGACTTAGCAACTGCTACGGCTATCGCGTCGTCGGCGTCGTGCAATACGCACGACGCCGACGACGATACAATTTTAATATCGCACCTCGTGTTATTTATACGTCGGCAGTGTCCCATTGGAGGGGAGGAGGAACGGAAAGTACCGCAATGACATTGTCTCTTGAACACATCAGATTGAGAACAATCTATTTGTGTCTGATAGCTACCTTCATGAGGAAGAATATTTATTTTTCCTATAAAAAATAATTTACGTCGGTAAATGTATCTTCCACAAGTGTATGACTAAGAAAACATTAAATATCTATCACTTAGGTACCTGATGGTTATTCTGTTTTATAGATAAACCGTTATACGATTATTTCGCTCACGAATATAGTTTTTATATTTACACATTAATAAATACGAAATCATATAGAGCCTTCATACCGTGTGTTGCCTTTTTGAGTGTACGTAAGAATATTGGGGTCATCTCTCAAGTGCCCTTGTGTGTAGAACTCAGGATACTAACATTTTACTTTATTCTTTCATATTTTTATCCGATTCTACTAGTGATAATAAAATCCATCCTGGTTTAACGTTTCCTAGAAAATACATTGTTTTTATGACCTTTTATTTGATTTCATCTATCGTGATGTTTGTCTTTATTTATTGGAATATTGCTACATAAATTTATATCCCATATATCCGCATATATACGAGCTGAGAAAGTCGCAAAGTTGGTTACATGAGTACTTACCTCTTTGTGCTTAAAGCGCTTGCAGGTAGCGCAGCACTCACTTTGTGGCTGGCATTCGGCTTTACGATGTCCTGTGTCTCAGCATTTACCGCATACCTTTCGGTTGCCCTACAGCTTTTCTCTGGGTGTCCATATTGTTGGCATTTGTTGCAGCAAGTGATACGTAGGTTAGGTTAGGTTAGGTTGTCCATATTGTTGGCATTTGTTGCAGCAAGTGATACGTAGGTAGTCGCATTTATCAGCCTCGTCCCAGCCAATATAGACACGACCAATACCAAACAATTTATCACGAAGAGCTGATGAACACTCCAGCACAACTGTGGTACGCCCAACGCTAGGACCATCCTACTTGTACTTTAACTTTCTTTTTGGTCCATTCAGTATCTTCTGAAAGATTCGTAGCCTGTAGGTCTTCAAGAAGGCTATCTTCTGTCGAGTCCGTTCTTAGGGTGCGGATGGCCACCAAAGGACGACAAGCCTTGGGCTCCGATGCCTTCAGATTTGGCGGGGCAGCCGCTTTAAGTTTCCCGGCGGCTGCAGGTATAGCGGCTTGACCGCTATGCCAGAGCTGCTAATTCGGCTCTGCATTGGAATGCCCAAGCTACCAGGTTTACTTCCTTCTGCAGCTCGGCTTTGGTGCCCTCAGAAGTCTTAATGTCCTCTGTGTTTGTGTAAAACAGTAATGATTGACCCAGGTTAGCAGGTATGACGAACGTTGGCTGGCCCTGCGGTCGTTTCAAGAGCTATGCGTATGTGGGCCGCGGCTGGAGTGACTGATGGAAATGAGCAGATGTTTCCTGGGTAACCGGAGCTCATGGTCATTTCTAGTTGCGCGTATTTTAGCTTGGTCGATGTTACTAGGTGTTCAGACCCGGCTAGCTTCAGTTCTAATGCAACTACTACAGCTAAAACGCTTTTGCTAGCCTGGCTTATTGCGTCCTATTCTGCAGCATTCATTTTAAATCTAGTTGCGATGACCATTACTTTTGTTACTTTCGCAATGAGCCGCAAAGAATTCTGCACGGTATCCAGCATCTGAATTTTGCTCATACCCATCAACCCAGATTCGGCTGCTGTAACTGCCGCTGTTGCTGCACTAGGGCTTGGTTCCGGTGTAGTACCTGCCGTTGGTGAAGTAGAGATCCCCGCAACAGGAGGTGCCAAAGCCGATCGCGAGACTGTGCGGCGCTCCTCACACCTCCTGCTCCGTTCCTGCTCTTCCTCAGGCGACGTAATTGGTCTCTTGTGAGGTTGCGAGCTTTCCGTGCTTAAGTCCATCGTGGAGGCCGATAAGCCGAATCCGTGCGGAGGAGTCCGAGCAAGCGATGTCCTGGGAGCGAATCCCGCCTCCTTACTGATCGACATAAGCTGCTTAAGCTCTAGAGACTTGCGACGAACTTCCATCTCAAAAACCTGCCGCAGTCACCCCTTCTCATCATCCGCCATATCACCGCCTACTGTCCTACTGCTATTAAGTTATAAAAGATGAATTAATAAATAAAAAACAAAATTAATATACACTAACTAGAAATGCTGTTCTTTTTTTCCCCCAAATAGTTGTCTTTTTTTTAAGCTGGCAACACTTTCTAAGTACAGCAGTTAGCTAACTGATGCCGCTTTTTACTACAGTTAGTGAACAGCCTTCATTTCCTCCACCTCCAAGGTGGTTGGCCCTTCAGAGGCAAAGGGCGCGGAGGAACACGCCACTTAGAAAGAGGGCACGGCGTGGACTGACGTCGTCTGTCACAAGGCTTCGAAGAAGCCGACATCACCAGCGTCACCAGCGAAAAATCAGCTGAAACCGGCGGATTCTGCGTCGCCTACCAAGAACAAAGAGACGTACCAAGCTGAAGTTGTCGCTTCCTCGATCCTCGGCCGTGACATTAAAGTTATAGCCTGTGGCTGTAGTAAAAGGAGCGACATCTTCCTCTACGCTACTTAAGGTGATGCAAAAGCCGACCTCCAGGAATTGGTATCGATGATTTAATTAACAAAAAGAAAAATACTTCACACTCCCAGTATCTCCTCCTAAAGTTTTTAATTTCTAAAAATCCTATATAGTGCTTCACACTAACTACGCTCAATAGATATTCTACTAATATCATGTACCAATTTCAAGTTTCTAGGTACAGTACTTTCGTCCGTATGTTGTCCGTCCGCCAGTCAATCGCTCACTCAGCAACGAAAGAATTTACGGAACGGACAGGACGTCACTGAAGCCTTACCATAGTGCAGCTATCTAAGTTTTAAAGACCCTATCCTCAACCTTTCCCTGTTTGCTAAAGTAATTTTAAAGTTATAGGTGCAATATTTTCTTTTCTAATCTATATTTTGTTATAATTGTTGGTCATGTCACTAGTGCATGATATTTATATCGATAACAAGAATAGAATTCTCACGAGGTGAGAATCGTTAATTATACATGTCGATGTATGATTAACGATTCACACCTCGTGAGGATTATGACATCTATATTCTTAAAATACAACAATGTACGGAACATGAATTCTTTATATGATCATATCACAAGGGAGAAAATTTGATCACGCGCCTCGAATAGGGATGTAAAGCAGCTTTTTCGTAAAATATAATGTTTTTGCTACAGTATTAGCACCTGATAAAATAATACAAAAGGTATGGAATTCCCGATTTCAATCAAAACACGATACCCATAATAATATTACATTTATTCTATAATGCTGGCAGATAATCTTAATTTATATTGTATTCTAAAGTAGAAATCTAAGCCAAAAATATAAAGCTGAGAATTTTTTTGTTTGAAACCGCTAATCTCACATATTACTGGGCCGGATCGAAATAATATTTTTGTCTTGAATATTCCATTTATCGTAGAAAACTTTATACCAAGACGCTACAACTAATAGAAACATAGTTACGCGGGCAAAACCGGGGAGTAAAATGTGAACATGTAATATGAACATTCAAAGTTATCAATCAAAATTGACAAATTATTTGATTATGGTGTGAAACCTGAAGAAGATATGTCTTTTCTGTAAATACCTTTAGGCGTTCTGTTATTTGATTATTTCATAATTACTTATACAAGTGATGCAACTTAGTTTATCCTCACCAAGCTTTAACGTTTGACGATGAGACACAATCTTCGTTAACACGACAATACTTTAAAGTAAACTAGCCTTTGCCTTCGCTGCAATAAAAGTGGAAATTTAACGCTAGTCGAGGCGATATTTTATTTATTTTCCAAAACAGAATGGTCCAAAACAAGTCAGGAAGGGAATAAATAAAGCTAATGACTAATAAATTTGATTTATTTACGAATTCGGTGTCGTTCCGCTACAAGTTTTTAAATAATCACATTGCTTAAAAGCTAAGCTTCCAACACACTTTTGTAGACAACTCCGCTTCGATTGTTTGCAGCGCTAAAACTGACGATCTGTATCAATCTTAAATGCAGATTAATATTTGTGCAATATATACATAATGGCGGTGTGTTGACGGCCATTAAAATCCATACAATTAAATATTATGCAGATGCGTTGTCTTTTAATACGTTTCATTTAAACATGTTCTTATTAAGGGCCTTAACGACCCTCTCAAGAATAGTAGTCTTCATACACTTGCGCCGGTGTCTTGATACCATTTTCATAAAAAATGGCTCAGTTCATCCTCGTAGCTAACGCCCTACCAAACCATCACTAAATTTGAATGAAATAATACTCACATTGTACTCTGTCGACTAATTGGGAAGCTTCCTAAGAGCTTCGTGCATAGATTCGGTCTTTATGTTTATTAAACTGTTGCTCAATTGTAAGGACTTTCTCATCCGTAAACAAAATCTTTCTGTGAACTCTCTTTGCGTACCACTTCAGTAGTTGCTTCGACCACCTGATTCATCCTTAATTGATCAGTTAAGAAATGACCAGTGCTACTCTTATAGGCTGCAAGTCCTCCTAAAATACTGAAGGAAAATCTTTAGTGCTAGGTTAAAGTTTAACTATAACATCTTTCTACTCAATAAACTGCCAGCTACCTTTTATATTCTCTTCCAAACAAAAAGAAACGCAGGATTTATAAAGTAGCTTACGCTTTAGTAGCTTTAGTTATTCAAGAGACACTTATTAATGGGTTTATTATTTTTATAGCACAGACATCATGCTATAAAAATAATTTATCTACTAATACGCTATTGAAGCATAAATTACTTTATGAATTCTATATTTCCAAAAATAATCGAGCAATTTGAGGCATCTGAAAACCACCAACGCCCATAAGCACTTAGCTCCTTGAAACCCCTAAACCGATCACATACATACATTCAGCTTTTGGGGGCTTTCTCTTATAATAATTTTGTATAGATTTCACTTCGGTTTCAGTTGAACCTACATATTCTTGCTATTATAGGCTCCAAATAAGAACAAATAATTTGTTCTGAAAAGGTGGGACTCCAAATATATCCGGCGAATAATTAAATGTTCAATGTAGCGCCGTAATAAATTACATACGAAACATTTCGCGTAATTTCAGTTACAGGTACGTTACAAGGGAAAGCCAAACACTTTAATTTTTTTGTAACTGATTAGAAGAAAGATTATCGCGAGCGCTTTAGTGATTATCCCCAAAGTAAATCACCATCATCATACGCCATTCTTAAGTCATCGTGGAACATATCTTTCATAGTATAGGGGGCAAACGAATAACCCATAGACATCCTCATTATCGTCATGCAGATACATCACCCTCCTATCTTCCAATGAGCTGAACCTTTCACGCAACGTCAAAACTTTGGATAACTTACGTAAATGCGACAGTAAGAACGGGGCTTGGACGGAATGAGCTCGCATTCCCGAGCATGATCTTATGGATCTCTCAGTCCCTCCGGCTATGATAATCATAGTTGAATTAGCTGTTATAAGAAACTCTCATATCGGAATGCATCTTTCCCATCTGCAGGAGAGTGGTTCGTTCCCTTTTCGACCCCAAACCTAGTTTCACTACTAAAAGTCTCTACTAGGTCTAAGACTCGTAGCAATCCTATGAAGCTGTACTGGGCTTGTCTTCACTTCTACAGTTCAGGTATCATAAGTTCAGGTCTGAAGATAATAGAGACACAAGAAACTTGAGACTGTCAGGTCCTGGGAAGCCACAAAATATTTATGTGAGACGGCCATGAAATTAACGTGCCCTACGAGCCACGAGTATTAATTACCCGACTTCGGAATCTTCTTAGATTTTAATAAATCCAAATTACACTTTTTGATTCCGACTATTCGTTGATAGATTCGTGAATAGATTTTTTTTTAGATATATTTTGCCAGAGTGCCCAGCCTTCTCGCAGCCGCTTGCGCCTTTGCCTCAATGAAGGAGCCAAAATTTATGTAGTGTGTTATGATGAGGCCCAAAAGGTCGAGATGGTCGAAAATAGGTACATCTCAGAAAATAGGTGACAGTATGGAAGAGCTCCTTCTTGTTGAAAATAAGCACGCCTGGGTTTTATTGGCACTAAACTTGACCAGATGGGCAATGCCTCAATCAGAGAAGACTTGAAGGGCCAAGTTTATGCGGCGGATCATAGCTTTTTTCAGAGAGTGGGTATCTTCTTTGGTGGCTCGACCGTTGGACGTGTATTTATCTATAACTATGCTGTCATCGGCATATCCAAACATGCCAGGACCTAAAATATCATTGGTAAGCAACAAGAAAAAAAAGTTACGGAGAAGACTGACCCCAGTGTTACCCCGGCATTAATAGTCAAAGCCTCCGATGAGCAACCCTCAAGGACTTTTGATCTTTCTTTCAAGAAGTCAGATATCCAATTACAAAAACACTAAGCAAGTTTCCGTCGTCAAGTCCTAACTAAGCAAGTTTCCGTCGTACGCTTTACCATCTCGGTAAAGCGTACGACGGAAACTTGCTTAGTTAGCTGTCATGCTATACTCAGTCAAAGGCCTTTAAAATGTAAAGAGAAACTGATTGCAGCTTATAGTACTTGACTACGTGCTACTGAATGGACTCACTCCAAATGTATGTGGCATTTGCAAGAAGATCTTCAGTTGACCGTTTCTGGCGAAGCCTATACTGGTTATCCCTGAGGAGATCATTTGCTTCCGGGTAGGCTAGGATTCTGATATTCAGTCCCCACCATGATTCAAGCCTTGTCGTGGCGGTGGGGCATAATAATTGAACCGAGCTTATTGAACCGAGGGGGATCTTTGCACCCCTCTTATAATAATAGGGGGCTAAAAATCAGGCGAAGGAATCGCTCTTGGTACACCTCTTATAAGAAGAGGGGACCAAAGAGCAACAGGAGGTGGCGCATTTGCACACGGGGCAAGGGGCGAGGATGGGAACCCCACCCCTTTGCAATGTCCCAAAGTCGGCGGGGTTGATCTGTAGTGCGTGGCAACCCCATCTCTGGAGGTGGAGCTGGTCCCTTAGGGGGCTGACTAGTCGTCGAGGTGTCCTGATGATTTGTTGTTCCGGGTCACCTCACCAAGGGCGACACTGATGTCACTCGCGGTAGTTTTTGTGGACATTCGACTCCATCATGTGCCGCGAGACCCACACCAATGGACCCCACCCATGGGCAGTGAAGGCGCATAAATGCGTTCCACAAGAAAAAATAGAGAAAGGACACATCCTGATATTCAGTACTCGCTATACAGTCACACAGAGTATGGGTGTGACCGAAATCGGCCTGTAGTTGGCTGGGTCGGCTCGATTTCCTTTTTTCGGCAATGGTTATACATTTGCAAGCTTCTATGACTTCAATAATGTTCCAGTTTATAGCGAAAGGCGAAATATATATGTTAGAACCAATGTCAGCTCAGGTACACATACTTTGAGCAACAAGGCCGGAATCCCGTCGGGGCCGCTGGCTTTATACGCGTTTAGATTGTGCACCACTTTCTTCCGATTGGCGACCTCTTACATTTTCATCTCGGAATTAAGGATGTTTAGTGGCGATGCCAGCATCTAGACGAGAAGCTTCCGCGAAACATGAAGCAAGCAGGGGCGCGTTCTTTTTCGCTGAATGAGCCAGTGAGCTATTGGGTTACAATAGCGGTGGTAACGAAGGGCAGCAGAAATTCGTCTCGACGTACTTGGCTAGGGATCCAAATGCTTTACTTCCTGCTAGATATAGTGATAGACCATACTCAATGCTAGCCCACGAGGCAGTCATGGCCAAAAACATTATAGATGAATTGTCATTAAACATCGCAAAGGGGTGGAGGTAGTGCCATGATGCATTGCAGCCGGCGGGCACGTCTCGGGAAATGCTTCTAGCACGAATAACAGCCCGTTACGAAGTACCTATGATGTGTTAAGTAATAGTATCGTTTGTGAGTAGCCGGTGGTCCATTGGAGTGAAGGATGATAACTGTATGGATAATTATGCTTTTGCATTTGCATGCTATTTGGTCGTTCCGAAAAAAACCTACAGCTTATAAGTAGTGTATATTACTGACACCATATCATTATTGATCTCTGAAAAAGCCATCTGCACCCTGGTATCATGCTATCATG
>JAFELO010010712.1:271699-319170 GCA_017140195.1 Eumaeus atala | reverse complement strand
ACATATATATATATATATACATATTTTTAAATCACCTTATACTCCGGTGCAGCCGACTTCGATACGCTTGGGCATAGCATTGAAACAACTTGGACGAATTTTGACATCATCAATTTGTGTTTGTAACGTTACATTTAAAAAGTGAAACTATTTATTTTCATTTTTATAGACTTATTAGAGTTACACGTGTGCTAAACCTATAAGATTTTTGTAAGGAACTCTCCAAAATCACAGAGGGTATTCAGTACTCGAACCTGATGAATGTGTACCTAAACTTTGACCTTATTTGACAAAATCCTTATTATTCGGTTACCTCAATCGATCCAACACTACTCGCCCGCACAGCAGTCGCGCCCGGGTTCTTTACTATTTCGGCGCGTGAACTTTAACGCTTTTATGCGGTGTACATACAGTATTTTTACAGAACATATAGCTGATATTAAACACCGACGTGTCACAAAATCTGCGTTATGTGAGCATGCTGAAGTTTTTAGATTTGACAATGCGCAATGCAATTCTCAGGAACACTTCCTAGGGTGATCTGTGTGGCTATGGAAATTAAACAACATCAAATTTCTATAGAGAAGATGGCTGGGTTCTTCCCTCTACTTGGGACAAAGTGGCAAACATACTCAATTCAGAAACTAACCATAACACCTCCAGGCAACAAGATATAATAGGTACTGTTTGTGTGAAATGGAACAACTAAATTATTATAATTCTTCGGGTACTTTTATACTCACGTGATAGCAGTGTAGAGTGGTCGCACGACCGGAACAAATCTCGCGTCACAGATCCTCATAAAGGCGCCGACGTCAATCGCCCCCTTTGGAACGTAATATCATACCGTAATCTAGGGGACTGGTTTCCTCTACAGCTAGGAGAACTACGTCTCAGTAGCAGGTTTCATGATGATGATTGATCTTCTCGCTAGTATCGTAGAGGTCAAGGGTATTTTTGTCTGGAAGAGTTGCGGTCATGTGTGTCGCTTTTTACACCAAAACGCGCAGGCGGGAGCGTTTTGAGGCGTGTTTCAGAAGAGGCGCTAGAACCTCCTATGAGAAATAGGACAGTTAGTATCGCTGACCGTATAGTCGACGCTATCTGTAATAAGTAATAATAAATAAAACTTTATTGCACACACCAAAAAAAATAAATAACATGAAACATATGATAAATAAAAATATGTACAGTTTGGCGGCCTTATCGCTTTAGACCGATATCTTTCAGGTAACCATCTTTATTGTAGAAGTATTACATGAAGGAAAAGGGTGGGGTGCAAAACAAAATAAACAGAAACTATAATTAAGCCTTAAAAATAGTACAAAACGAAAAAAGCGTAATGCGTGTCATACAATAGACAAATGAAGATAAATTTAAAAGAGAAGAAGATTACGAGAAGGAATTTAAAAAAAAATGTCTATAGAACAATTATTGCCATTTGGCGATAGGCGTTATCTTTTCGGTGATATAATACTAGATTTTAATAAACTTCCCGTAAGTTGTAAGTCTACAGAATTAAATGCATTAGTAAAATCTAGTGAAGTCAATTTTTTTTTTTTGAAATGTCCATCCCAAGTCTGGTGTCGTCCGTTATCTTAGTTAAAGCAGTTCATGTACTGTGCCCTGTCCTGATACCAGACTAAAGGGGTCAAGGAGACCATTTTTTAATATATATAGATTTATTTGCTGGTACATTAGTCTCTCAAGAGCTTTAGACAACAAAAGTGGGCTTAGCATTTTTAGGGAGTGGAATAATTAAAGCATTTTTCCATACTTCAGGAAAAATCCCTGTGGAGATTGAGGAGTTAAAAATATGTGTAATAACTGGCAGGACGACGTCAATAATTGGAATAATCATATTTCTACAGATACAGTCATTCCCTATAGCATTTGATGAAATTGATAAGATAGCCATTTCTACATCATGATTCTCTAAGAGTTTGATATAGAAAGGGTCATAAGAGGGAGATGTAATGGAGGAATATTTATTCAAAGTAATTTGTTTAGTTTGGCTATCATGAAGGAGAGAAAAAATGTTGATTAAGCAGTTCAATTTCTCCTAATTTTAGAGAGCATGAGATTGAGATTTCCCAAGTCCAAAAGTTTTAAGAAACTTCCACACTTTTCCTGTATCTCCATTCTCCACAGATTTATGTATATGACGTCTTTGTGCGTCTCTACACATTGTATTACAGTGGTTCTGCATCGTTTTATAATTTTCTTTCATTATTTCTAAATTATTTCGTCTTAACTTGGATTTCGCTGCATTTATCATTTTCATTATATCTCTGGTTTTATCTGTAAGCCAAGGTGTAGGCATGTGATTTATTTAAATGGAACGGACTGGAGCATGTTAATCATATAAGGTAATGTTTATTAAAAATATTTAGGTACTCATCAGCAGAGCTAGACGTAATCAAGTCAGACCGCTGAATATTTTGTTCCTCCAATAATAAAAGGTCAGTATTAATGTTCTTAAAAACGCGCTGCATCAGAATTTTGGGTTCAATTTTAGGTGGTTTTAAGGCACAAGTGAGGTAGAGAAGATCGTGATATGAAACGGAGTGTGTTGGAACTTGCCCATAGTTATGAACAAGATTTGAAGAAGAGATAATTATCAAATTAAGTAGAAAAGGTGTGCAGCCAGGTACTGTATGTGTAGCAGTAAGCGGCAACACATGTAGGTCAGATGATTCAATGATCGAGAGCATTTTTTTTGATCTGGAATCATTCCTTGGCAAACATGTGTTGAAGTCACCCCTTATAATTCTGTGAGGATACAAATTTTGTATATTGCTCTAGGGCTGCTTCGAAAGAGGTAGAATGATGTTCAGTTGCATCTGTAGGTGGATTTGTTGACATATTAAATATCTGGTAAGGAATCGGAGACCTTAGGTAAATTGCAACACCTCCACCAACTCTATCCATACGGTCATTACTGATAAGGCAAAATTTTAGCAAAGTATAGCATTATGAAACGAGCAAGGCTTTGGATTGGTTGACTCGAAGGATGCTAGGAAATTAGGATAATGATCAGGAATATTCTGTGCATTGATATGTACAACATTAAATTTTTAACGGATGTACCAAATCAAGAGGGTAATGTGGTGCTAAGGGAATTTAATGTAGGGTCTCTGCCTTCCACGTCACTGAGCTCATCAGAATGAACACGTTAAGAATTATTACTACTATCATTCAATTTACACACCAGTACGATATACAAAACGTAAATATATAACATAAAAAATAACATAAGTCTACAAACAACACAGCAATTAAAATTAAAATTAGCTGATATATAACATACCGACTAGCAACATAAGCGCTAAGTAATTTCTTTTAAATAAAAAAAAATCGACAAAAAAACTAATTAAGGAAAGAAGAAGTACTCTGTATGGTACACTGGTAAGAAAACACATTTATTTTAATTATTAAATTATATAAAGTAATTAAAACAAACCCAATAGAACAAAAAAAATCTGTAAACATTATGCACCTACAAATACAAGAAGTTATTAGGGCTGTATGTGCTGACTAATATGCTGACATTGGTGAGTAATAAGAAAAAATGCCTTTGACAGATGTGTCAAATGTAAGACATTTGACAGCCAAAATAATTTCGAGCGACTAATCGAAGATGTTATATGCAGAATCGTCGTTTTTTATCTTTATTACAATTATTATTCTTTAAATATTATTGATATCACACTATAATACATATTTAAGTGGTTGATCAATATTCAAAGCATCTAAGTAAAGCACAAAAAACAACAACAAATAACAATATGTTACATAATTAGAGTACATACTAAAAGAGGAAATAGAAAGTTTACATTTGCCTTGCTCTTTTGATACGAGTGATTGGAGCTACCTTAAGTACTGTGGGATGGTCTAACCAGAAATTTTATATGTCTAGATTAGACCCAAGCATTCACTACCTAGATGATTAGTGTGCTGAAGCCGACCAGGTGATCGTTTTAAATAATTGGAGTGATAGGGAGTGTCTGTCGCGCATAGTATATTACCTTGAGGGTGACTAATGACCGAACATGGAGTAATTTTAAAAGCGACTTTAGACCGTTATGTCCGGAGATACCTGACGTTCATGGTATATTGTTTGTCGTTATGAATACATGCTCCGATAATTATACAAGGTACGCTTAATATGTAGTATGTCAATCATTACTTTGTTTGCGTATAGCGCGGGAATTCAGCGGTGGGTTAATTTCTGCAATTATTATACGCGGTACTGCAGACCCTAACATAAGAGCTGCTGTAAGTGTGTGTGTGTAGTGCCTAATGATTCCGTTGAATGTGTTTCCATGTATGTAAAACCAAATGTTAGCATATTGAAAAATGCGTTGACTAGTTCACAAGATATATGAACAGACAAATCATTGTTTTTTCACGTAAACATAATTTTGTGGGCAAGTGGTATTCACGTGGTCAGAGGGAACCGAAAACCGATCAAGCGTCAAATAATCTGTAAAATAGTTTAGCCTCAGATACGACGCCTGCTTTTGTGCCAATTAGGTTAGGGCGGTGCTCCTTTTACACAGTCGGTAGCAGAAAACAGGTGTTCATTCTTAACGACCGAGATTGAGTACTTGAGTTGCACTATAAGCAAGGGCCAGGTCAGGCCGAGTCATGAACCACACCATGGTTCAAGCCATGTCGTGGCGGTGGGACTTAGTAGCCTGGGGTGAACTCAAGCGACGCCAATTAAACCGTGGGAGGTCTTTACACCCTTTAGGGGACTGACTAGCCGCCGAGGTGCCCTGATGATTGTTGTTCTGGGGCACCTCACCAAGGGCGGCACCGATGGCACTCGCTGTGGTTTTAGTGGGTATTCGGCACTATTATGTGCCGTGAGTCCCACTCACCACTGGACCCCACCCAGGGTCCATGAAGGCGCGTAAATACGTTTCCCCGTGTCAACATAAAAAAGGCAGAGTCCTGAAAAGTTTGCACTCGAACATATCCGTTCGAATCAGAAACGTTAAGACGCTTATGTGAATAAGGGACGCAAGCCACCTCGAGTTTTGAACTTCATTCTCTAATTTTTGTGACAAGGCAGGCACAGGTGAATAGTGAATTGGATTCCTGCTTGCAAGGGCCGTACCGAATAGTGAAGGTATTCCCACGTGGTCGGTACGAGCTCTGGCTGTTAGTTAGCTCACACGGTAAGCTTACTCAAGCGGCTGCGGAATAAATGATCCCCTGGTAAGGTGAATGGACTCCCGATGCGTGTTTGTTTTTTCAGCGGTAAGTTAAGACTTCATTTTATTTTACACACGCACTTACTAGTTATTTTGCGCCATTATTCCGTCTTTTGTGAGCGTGACGTTGAGAGAAGCTCGTTCAAAGAAAAAAGAAGCTTATTTCTGTTCAGAACTTTGTGCACAACCACTGAAACGTATGTGCCTTAACTTACCTGTTGTTGAGTTTGGCTGTGTAGGCCAACGGACATTTTTGGTATTGATTAGTGGGCCTTCCTCACCGCCGTGGTCCCTGGAAAAGCTATCTTAACGTATTGGACCTTGACATTTATTTTTTTTTTAATTATTGGGTGTGCTCGGAAAATGTTTTGCTCGGAAAATGTTTTGAGTGAGCGTGCTCATGTAGTTTGCCTCGAGCCGTGTTCGGTCAGGGTCAGTTCGTGCCACAGGTTAGCGTCTGACGAGTAGTCCTTGACGAGTAGTTGTAAATGAGTGCCAAGAACTGATTTTGGTTTGAGTGTAAACATGATTTCACATAA
The DNA here is from genome assembly GCA_017140195.1 of Eumaeus atala. Lineage (NCBI taxonomy): Eukaryota > Metazoa > Arthropoda > Insecta > Lepidoptera > Lycaenidae > Eumaeus > Eumaeus atala. The sequence continues at coordinate 313,409 of JAFELO010010712.1, read as the reverse complement.
CCAATTTACATACGCAAAGTCATGTCTCACGTAAGTCCGCGTAGATCTCTGTCGAGTAGTGAGCCTTCTTACTAGTCCCGCCTCGAGAAAATTGGTTCAGGTATTTAAGTGTTACTCCCGTCGCGTGTAGGATTCACAGGGTCTATACAGTTGAATGTCCCAATATTACAGCTTCTTCTCTTCTTCTATTCTTACACGTGTATGTGAAGAATGAGGCACTGTGCGTTGTTATTCATTAGTTGCAGATGCAAATGGTGAGAGAGAGGAATCCGTTCGTGATTCCGCCTTCCCGAATCCTAGGGGCCTGTTAATTAAACGAAACCACGGCCCCGCACCTCTGGTAGACCGCCAAGTCTACAATTTAAAGGAGCCCAAGGACGGTCTAATGGTTAGCGTAAATAGAGATTGGAGAACCGGTGGAGGGGCAATGCCTATAAGTGACAGAGGTTCATTTAAGGGACCCTTCCTGCACTGAACACAGACGCAAGCCCATTTGAATAGTAAAAATTGTCTAAACTCCCATAATTTATTTAATTATAAAGTTTTGGAAGATCTACAATTTAATAATTAAAAATGATAAGGGAGCGGGAAACACATATATAAGGCGGTGCAGCGTCTAGCATTGCTCTCTTTACGTTTGCACGCGTCTTTGGTTTGTAAGTCTCTGAAAGTAGCCGACAGAAGAGGTGAGTGCGCCGATATTATCGCGGCCGACTGTACCAGCTTAATTCCATACTGTTTTAGATCTCTTTAAAAAAAGGACTTCAAGGAGTACTGTTCTTAGTAAAGAATATGGATGACCTCTTGTTTATAGTAGAGGAGGCAAACTAGCAACCAGAGTCTTTGTTGTATCTCTTTAACGGATTTTATCGCGTTTTTTTAGATTTTCTTGTCGAATGAGATAGAATTACCGTCATGAAAGTGCTAAAATTCCTTGTGCTGTCCTATTATACAATAATAGTAAAAATATGTCTGAGTTATACATAATAAAATGGATGAGAATATAATAACTAATTTACTTTAATATATATCAGATATAAACTACAAACTTAATAAGTTGTTAAAAAATTACTATATATTTAAATAAATAAGCAGCTGCATAAATAAGCTGAAAAGGAACGAAAATTAATCTATTATATAAAAAAAATAAAAAAAATAATAATAAAAATTAAGAAAATTAAAAAAGGAATAAAAAGACAATAGGATATATGTATATATTTTTATTTATTATTATATATACATATATCTACATACATATATATACATATATCTATTTACAAGGATTTTTGGCATATTCGTTCATGGCAGTGATTTTGTCTCATTCCACCAATCTAAAGAAACGCGATAAAGTCCGTTAAAGAGACACCACAATGAATAACATTCGCGTAAATATACGGAAACAACCAGAGTCTTTTTACGACTTCCAACGCCCATAGATATCAACATAACTGCTTTGCAGATGCGTTGGTCTCATTTCCTTGGAACTCCCTCCAATGGAAAAGGCAACTAACAAACCACACGAAACGTGACGCCGAAGATATCACTTTACGGCGGTTTCATCTGAGCGTAAGATACCTCCTCATTCATGCCGGCCTTATCCTGCTACATTGCATCATAGCACTAACTCTACATGTGATATTACGACTTTTTAAGTCATAATAACAGTGAGAAATATTCAATATAATACGATGACATGTTCAATCGGCTTGTCTCAATGGTGGCACCGTATTGTAACCATCCGCCTCCTTTTTTTATTTTTGTAGTGTAGGGAGGCTTACTATTTAAAAGTGCCTTAACATATCTTCTTAGAAACGGAGGTTTACGTAGTAAGGTGTTTTAATTTCTTTAAAAAAAAATGAGACGGGAACAAATCAAAAACAAAATAAGCAAAGCTTTTGTCTAATTATTTTGATTTATTTATCAACTCGCTCCGGCCCTGGAAGTTTTGTGATCGTTTAAAAGCTTCTATACTTCTCCCACTCTGTCGTACATTTATAACACTTCGTAGCGATTCATATAAGTGCCGATACTACGATCAATATCGTTGTTTATAGCTTATGACGGACGGAGCTCTCTGGTGAAAACCGACGGCCACAAACATCCGCATGTTTAGTGGTTATGGAGTTTCCCCACTAACGCGTTAGATGGCTATGTATCACTTTTATAGTTTACGTTTACTTTTTGGATCTAAACTTACGGTATGGATGCGAGGAGAAGCCCTATACAGCTGCACCGGATTGCTATGAGTGCTTGTCATTAGTATTCCTAGGTTTGGGGACAAGACTCTGACGTCGAGGGTGAACGTGAATGAATTGCTATATAATAATATATAAGCGAGAGCAATACAATATGAATATTCAATGATATAGTAGAGTTTTCTCTACTGTCTTACGAGGGATTATCGTATATAATATTAAGAGAAGAAGACTCCTTTTAAGAGTGGGGCTGTCGTCCTGCTCTTGTCAAACTGACTGTGACACAAGTGACCTGGTCGTACGGCACGGTACACGATCTTGAACAGGATTGGGGGACCCGCAATAGGCTAACATTTTCCGCAGCCAAGTCCCAGACTACGACAATTAAGGGTCGTTTTACGGACCGATCATTGGGATCTATATAAAATGATTGTATTATAGAAAATAATTTTCCAACCGTAAAAACATAATTAAAAGATTGTTGTTGCTTATAAATTCATTTGGTATTATGAGTAGATACAGCTCAGTGGGTTGGGGCAACGACGGTTTGGATCTAATGGTTTGATTTTAAACTTTTAATTTTTCAGTCCTGACTTTCACTATATATACATATATCAGACGGATATCACTCGGTTCTTTCTGCCTACCCCGTTAGAGATCTAAAAGTTAAGAGAGTTAAGAGAGCTCAAGAAAAACTGACTTTTTTATGAGACAGGGACCATAGGAGCAGGTGATCAGTGACTACCTGCGCCATAGACATTTGCAAGACTAGGCGTATTGGAGACATTGCCGTCTATGTATGCTCTTTTATTGAAGACCTCTAAGTCGTCATGGATAGGAAACACTGCGGGATGCAGCTGGTTCCACAGTTCTATTGTACGTAAAAGTGGCGTTTAAACCGCACTATTATGGGTTTATAGACATCAAGGTGGTGGGCCTGGAACTTAAAGCTCTGTCGCGATTTCCGAAGATTGAATTCTGCTGCTGTTTGCGAACAATTCCTCGGAACACTGCTCATAGAAAATGAAGATGGTGAAAGACGCACAAACTGACTGACTGACTTACAATTTTGTTGGATTTAGTGACATTTGTATCTACACCAGATTTTTTATACATATGTTACTAGAGGTTATGCCTTCAAAATACATTAGAAAAAGGCTTCAAAAGTGTATAAAAATTTCAATCGACAATATGGCTGGGTGCATGCCTCTGCGTGGGGTCCAGTGGTAGATGTAATCATTTTAAAAACAAACAAAAAAATCTCAACCCTACGTGATACGTTATGTACTTTCTGCGTTAATCGGAAAAACTTAATAATACAAATCTTCGGCTACTATTAATAATGACTTGGATATGAGATCAGGGCTTTAGCTTCAGTCCACATGTGAACATAAATGATGTAAGCCATCTGAAATGGAAGGAGTGTGTGTAAAATAGGAAGAGGTATTGCTATGCTGCATAGAAGGAGGTAGTACCATGCATGGTGTATGACACTACCTCCTCCTACGCAACGGAATACAGCCGGCACAGCCGGGGAGGTACCTCACACTCACATAATACCGCCGTAATGTGACATCTCCAGTGTCGTGTCTCGTGCGGCTTATGAGTAGCCGGTGGCTCATTGAGAGGGGGGGGATGATAGGAGGGCGACGCATCTGCGTAACATACATGCGAATGTCCATGGGCGCCGGTAGTCGTTATAAGGCTCGATAGCTTGCTTGCCCCCCTATTCCATAAAAACAAAAAAGGAATATCGGTAAAATAATCAAATGAGTCTAGATAAAATCCGTGAATTGAGTTTTATTATGTCATGATGCCAATGGGCAAAACTGTAACTTTTGTTACCTAAAAACCTTGCTACATAAAGTGAAAAAGATTTCTATATATTTCAATATGTTTATATCATTTTGCAACGCATTGGAAGCACACAAAATATCACATAAATAAGTAGGTCATTTGGCGCGTTAGAGAAAATGATGAAGTAAATTTTTACGATGCTAGCGTGTAAGAATTATGTATTGTAACTTAAATATTATTGGCTCATGAAGCCAAGAGAATGTTAATCTTACTGGTTGTGTGTTCCTTTTCAGAGCTCTACTCCTTTTAACTTTTATTTTTATTTTTTCTTTTTATTAAACACCATATTATTCAAATATAAATATTTGAATATAAGGATTGAAGGACAATCAACACAATGAAGGAAAACAAAATATATATATAAAGGACCATCCAAGTTGCAGCCGGGAGTCTACCAGATAAGACTTCGCACCCTCACCTTTTTACTAACCAATAACAAAAACTCCATTGTTTTTCTTGTACTATTTTAAGTCTGTCCTGGATTGTGAATGTGGAAAGACCAATTGAAATAAATGTGTATGAAACCCTAACTAAACCTTTATAGTCTCTGTACCCCTTAAAAGTACTTTTATTTCAATGTAAACTGTAACAAGCGCACACCAGAACGAAAAACCGACACCCTGGAGCCAACTCCATATATCCAAATATACTCAACATTTTAGTTTTTCACTTGTTACGCCAAAGAAGTATAATATCGACACGTGTACACAAGTACACGTACACTTTTTTTTTGGGTATTTGAACATTCTGGTGTATACTGACGCCCAGAGACATCCTCATAAACGTTATGCTTACGTACTTCGCCTTTCCCCAATGGATGTCCCATTGGCCACCATGTGCGTCACCACACGAAACGCGTCAGGTTAGCTGCTTTTTTGCGGTAGTATCATATGTGTGAGAGGTTAGCCTCAGTAGTGTTGGCCCAGTTCGTCTACAATGCGATAATAGCACTATCCCTTAATAAATCAAAATGAAAACTTGAAAAATGAACAATTTTGTTAAACTTCTCCGTGTTTATCTCTTTCATGTTTGTCGGTTTGTGGGCAACGTTAATTACTTTACTGGACATCTGGGGAGGGGGGGAGTAAAATATCTCTCTGAAGCGGGGAGGGGAGAGGGACACGTTACCATGGACAGATCATTAACGTCCGCTCTACGGATTGCATTTTGTGAGAATAACTACGTTTAACGTTACCCGCTTCGTATTGCGGTAATGAAAATTGAAAATGTATTTTCTCACATGCTTATTACTAATACTACTACCATTCTTAACATTACTACTACTACTACTACTACTACTACTACCACTACTACCACTACAATAGTGACAGACTATTTCAGTGCAGTACCAGTATCCTTAAATTTCTTATTATTCTTTCATTTTTTTTAAATAACACTTAATCCTTGATGTAATGTGGGTATGATCTTTATGGCCATTTTTTTAAATATTTATCACGTTGTATAAAAATAAAATAATAACATTATTATTATATTATTTTATTTCAAAATATACATTATGTTATTTCATTATTTATTTTATATTATGCTTTACAATTTGAATGGGTTAATTTACTTGTAATATTCTTGTATTATAATATAGTGAGTATTCCTTATAGTCACTGCCTTCCGTCTTGTCTCCCGGATGTCAATGAAAATCGGTGTCGATGAACCTCAATTCTCCGTCGTATGCCGATTGATGTCCATTTCAGTGCTCCCCACACTGCATTGCTGTGCAGATAGCAGTGCGTAGCTGTTAACTTGTTGTTTATAGAATATTTATTTTTAATAATTATTTTATTTGTACTTTCTTTAGCATTATTATTTTGTTGCCTTTGTCTGCATTGCAATGGTCTAGGATTAGTGAATAAAAATATTTCTATTCTATTCTATTCTACAAAGGTGGCGGGGAGCTGGATAAAAGCGGCTTGTGACCGTAACCTATGGCGCACACAGCCCCGACCCAAATAGAACGTTTGCAGAAAATGCAGAATAGATTCTTGCGCATGGCCACTGGATGCCCGTGGTACATTCGTAACATCGACCTACATTGCGACTGTCACTTAACATCGTTAAAAAACATGGATAAAGCTCTTTGAAGTGTCCACTTCAAAGAGCTGTCTCAAAAGTTCTTTGACCGTGCTCTTAATCACAAAAACAAATAAATCGTTCAAACGTCGGAATACAACCCGACGTTAACAACCGATTCCCGTTACCGTCGGCCGAAGCACGTACTGCACGAGGCCGACGACGCGATAGCCATAGCAGTTGCAAAGTCCGCCCTTACACACAAGCAAAAATACATCCAGACACACATCCGCAGAAAGATGCCAATAGGGCCAACCTACGGATAGCAGGTTTTGGTTGTAGCTATCGCTTCACGGCCTGAGCCCGACACAACCTTCAGACCCCCTTGGGTCGGCTGGATGGTGCGTAAATAAATTTTCTCATGCTAGAACCAATACAATGAACACCGCTCGTACCGGTCGAGCGTTGAAATCTCACATATAGTGACAGAGTTACAACGCATGACTGACAAAATGACAAACTCACACACCGCTTACGGAAACGAGCCCGGGTTCGAATCCGTACGTTGAGAGCTTAGATTTATAGAAATAAAATAAAGCGACTGTAGAGAGCTCTAATAATAATAAACAAATCAATAACACGGCTTTTGTCGATTTGTAGCGCAAATCAACCCCTCCCGTCAGAGGGAGGGGAGTGAGGAGGCCGGCCTCCTCAGATAAGCCAAACATTAAACGAGCTCATTTATTCTTATCCACGACACCGCAAATTAAACGGCATCGTGCGCGCTTCGTCCCACTAGTGTGGGGAGGGGGACCGTTTCCCCCTTTTCGGTCTCAATAATAATCACCACAGGGTAACTCCCACTATAAAATTCCGGTTTGTCTCTTCCAGTCTGCTTTCCGGTTTGTCTTTTCATCTTCCAATCTGCGGGAAAAGGGGGGGTCCCCCTATCGTCTCCCTAAACCTGAAGACAAAAAAGTCTTTCGTAGTCATTCGCACTGTTAAGGCTGGACAAGCGCCGCCAATCAGTAGTAGGTCCCTCCGAAAAAAGAAACCTATGGTGTTCTATAGGGGAGACCTATGTCTAGCAGTGGACGGCATCCTGCTGATGTCGACGATGATGGTGACGATTATATGCCACCAAGTCCAACTTCCGAGCGACAAGCCAAATAGAGATTTCATTTACTAAACAAGGTAATATGAAAAATATTTATGAAGGATCTTTATGACTTAGCAAGATACCAACTACAATCTTTCGTTTAAATTTTGGCGAGACATACTGCGATGCAGCCGTATTGGGCCGGAACGACCGCCGTAAAGTTCTTATCCCTTTTCGTGGGGTTTGTGAGTAGAGCCGTTAGCTGATTGGAGAGGAGGAGAAAAGGAGGCTAGTTCATCTGCATAGAACTAAAGTATCCGACAACACGCGAAGAATAAGCTCGCTAAAGTTCACACTCAGAGAAACAGATGGCAGATGGGCCAGTAAGGTTCTGGCATGGATGCCACGTTTAGGAAAATGAAATGTTTGGTCTACCGTTGACCAGGTGGGACGACGATCTCCGTGCAGTAGCCGGTCTGGGATGGATGAGGGTAGCCTTGTGATCTTGACATTCATTGAAAGAGGCCTATGTCCAGCAGTGCACCGATAAAGGCGGATAATGATGATAATAGTAATTGTGAGGATGTCCTACGTCGGTAGTCATCAGAAGACTTCCGACTCTCGTTTGTTCCCCGAAAAAATGAAAATTTAATAAAACGCATATCGGTAATTTTCTCGTATTTTCAATTATTAATAAGCATACGCATATTTTACGGTGGTGTCAAGTGAGCGAGAGGTATCTCTGGAGATTCTGTTACATAGGAGGATGTGGGATGGGTAAATCGACACGACCGGAGCGAAGCAAGGCCCAGGACCGACGGCCTCTCCGAGGCACGGGGGCGTAGCACCACCAAATTTCTGACTTCGGACAGTTGTTAGAAATTGAAAACTAGGTCTGACCCGAGACACGAACCAAGACCTCACGACTGTGTTCGAACTGACTGTTGACTGTCTCTATAAGATAGCTGCCGTAGTCGAAATTCGGCTAGAACGGCATTATGTAATTCTTCTATTCGGGCCAGTAATCCCTGAGATTCACATTCAAAGAAAACTTTATTTTTTTTATACTCGTGCCTCGGAAAGCTGGAACAGCAGTTAAGTAAAATTACCTATGAAGAGGGCTTAAAATATATCTGTGCGTGAGTTTACTGCAATTACTAAATACCAAATTGATGGGCTAACAGAACTGGCTGTTGGCCAATTTACTGTAATGCTATGGTACTTGAGCTTCAATTTAGACTGTTCCAGTTGAAACCAGGTCAAGTTATTGCGGAAGTAACGACCAGTGTAAATATTGACTGATGATAATTCGCCTGATATCGCAGGGGAGATGCAGCGTGAAGGCGCGCGTGTCCCAACCATGGTTCAAGCCTAGTCGTGGTGGTGGGTCTCAGTAGCCTAGGATGATCAGAGATATCTCGGGCGAAGACATGAAGGAGGACCGAGGAGGTGATTGCTCTTTGTACCCCTCTTATGAGAAGAGCAGACAAAATCCATATTAAAAGACCACATTACACTGTCCCAAAGTTGGTGGGGTTGTCCTATGGTGCGGGATAACCTCATCTGTGGAGGTGGAGTCGGTCCCTGATAATTTGTTTGTTCCGGGGCACCTCACCTAAGGCGGCACTGGTGGCACTCGCGGTGATTTATTATGGGTATTCCGCATACACACCACTGGACCCCAGGGCCAGTGAAAGCACGTAAATGCGTTTCCCCGCGTCAGAAAAGAAATGGGGCGATACGCACGCCCTCATGCTACATTTCTGTGTATTGCATTGTATCTATAACAATTTCCAAGCTTAGCTAACCTAGCTTGACACAAACACCGTACTGAAGAACATAATATTGGTAAGCTCAGAATGGCCAATCACTTGTGAATGAGGGTAACACGCCCTCACAAATTTGACAATCGATTATATTTGACTGGCACTTGGCCTCGGTTTCGCACGGGTATTAAATAAAGAACACCCTCTGCACACATACACACATATACACCGAAGTCGATTTTTTCTCTAGCGTACTTGAATTATATCCGCCGTAAAGTGTGTCGGTGTCGCATTGCGTCGTGCGGTTTAAGAGTAGCCGGTGGCCCATTGGGGTGGGGGTGGGTGAAAAGAGCAACGCACTACTCATTTGGCCCCCTGTACTATGAAAAAATAAAGAAAAAATATTGAAATGATTTATTTTCAGAAAATAGTACTATATTCCATATAAATATGTGTCCATAGGGGATAGTGTGTAGGTTTTCAATGGTCTCCACCATGGTTCAAGCCTTGTCGTGGCGGTGGGGCTTAGTAGCCTTAGGTGAACACAGGCGAAGCCAATTGAACCGAGGGGGATCTTTGCAACCCTCTTATAAGAAAGAAGGAGGAGGAATCGCTCTCGGTACCCCACTTATAAGAAGACCGAACCTAACCTACCTAAGAGCACCAGGAGGTGGCGCTTTTGTGCACGAGGCAAGGGGCGAAGATGGGTACCTCCCTCCATTGCACTGTCCCAAATTCAGTGGGGTTGTCCTGTAGCGCTGGACAACCCCATCTGCCATCGAGGTGCCTTGATGACTGTTGTTTCGGGGCACCCCACCAAGGGCGGCACAGATGGCACTCGCAGTGGTTTTTGTGGGTATTCGTCACTATGATAGTTAGATTTAAGCCGTCGAGGTGTCCTGATGATTTGCTGTTTGTTTGCCGGAGCACCTCACCAAAGGTGGCCCTGGTGGCACTCGCGGTGGTTTTTGTGGGTATTCGGTACTGTATAATGTGCCGCGAGACCCACACACTGACTGGACCCCAACCTTTGGCCGGTGAACGCGTAAAATAATAAATAAATGCGTTTCCCCGCGTTAACAATAAAAAAAGAAAAAGGTTTTCATTGGTAGAAGTAATCGATCAAGTAGTTTATGAGCTTGTTCAATACAAACAAACAAACCTTTCAAGTATTATATACGAATAGTATAGATGAAACAACTGTTAATCCAGACAAGTTATACAGGAAGTTAGAATTTATACTACTCGGTTTACAACAATGTAAATAAATAATTTGTCTAGTACGGTGAGTAAATGTTTTTGTTTAGGTTAATTTTTTTAGTATAGGGGACAAAATAGAAATGCATGCCCCTTTTTATAACTACTGACGCCGGTGAACATCAGCATAACTACTATGGTGGTGCGTTGTCGTTCTTTTACCCCCCCCCCCCCCCGAATATGTCACTTTACAATTTACGTTGGATTGAATTAATTTAAGGCAACAGATTTTACAATTATCTAATGTATTATGTCTTTGTTAGCGTTTCTCTCTCTAGTTCTCCAGCTTGTAAAATAATGTATTATCCATAATAAATGGATTCCAAGACTTGTTTGTTCATTATTTCTACGTTTACAGATTCTAATACATGAATATTGTAATGTGTTTTGATCACAATATTCAAATATCTAAACATAAAGACAAAAATACCAATTTTTGTCACTCATTTCATAGTCGATTTATTTATTTGTAGGTCAGGTATTAAATAGAAAGATGTTTTGTTTTCAAAACACATTTCACATAGATAGCCCATTTATCAAGGAAAGTTATACGCGGTTATATGCCATCGCGTCAGTCACGAGTTACTAATAAGAAAGGAGTTACGAGAGTGAAAACGTGGGGCGCTGTTAGTTCACCTAAATGATATTTTTAAGAGGTAGTGCCATGCTCCACTGCAGCTGAATTAGGTCAGCACGACCCACGGGAGGTACGTCTCGCTGACATGACACCGCCACACTATGGAAAATGCTAGAACAACGGAATATCAAAAATGTTTTTCCTCAATGTCGCTATTGCCTTTTATACTTCAAGGTTCAAACTAAACTATAGTGAATAACCCATTTAAAGCCTGTCTATTTCACATTCAAAGTGATTTTAATGTAGAATTATTATTAGGATAGACAATATGTTATACTTTTCTGTAAGCTCTTCTTTGTAAAACATTGTAAAGTTTTATTTAAAAAATCTAAATTAAATGAGGCCAATAGAGGTCAAGTTCAAAGAGACTTTATGGTATGTGAGATGCGTTCAAAAACGAAAAACCTCTATCTGTTGCGGTTTCTTTTATTTTCCTACCCATATCAGCGTTTGCGGTCTATTTTGGTCTATTTTGGAAATGATTATGAATAATTTATTGATAATAGACTATTTATCATTTTGCACCCAATTTTAATTATACATGTAATTTTTCTTTCTCAATTAGATGAATACCACCCTTATGTTTCAAATAGTATACCTAAAGCGTTGATGTGTTTTCTTATTCATCACAAACCCATAGTGATAAACAAACGGACGTTTAATAGTATCGTATTATATATTATAGTACGTGGAACCTTCCGGTTCCACTTACACAATATGTGGAGCTACTTCACGACAAGTGAACGATTTCACTAAATGTCTGTCTAAATGGACTGTCTACATAACATGCTCGGATTCGATGCATAGAAATGGTTTTACATGTACCTTACAGCCTCTCTTTCTAAACATGATCTGCTAATAGCGAAGAAAAGAACAGACGTTTTTTAAACAAGAGAAGAAAAACCAGGCCCAAAAACTTTTTCGTGTCGAACTAGGAATAATTGTAGACTAACCACGTCAAGGTACTGGTAACGCTAATGGCGATAACACAGCAGGAGATATTTTACAATTCAAGTTCTGCTGAAATAACAGGAGTAGATGTTAATTTGGTTTTTGTTTAACACAAAGGTAATTTTATTTGCTCGAATATAGGTACAGATATACATAGATGTTGATGAATAATCATTCTAAAAAGTATTCCCGGTCAGCTAATTTCTTCATGCATCAGATCCTTATGTTACCAGCCTTAGCATACCATATATCAAAAACGTGAAGGAGCTGGATGAGGAGAACCTAGACCTTCCGAAAGGTAATGAACTAGTAACAACGATTATACATTTAAATACATGTTTTGAAAATCCTAAGGACTATTCAGTATACATTATATTTTTAAAAAATATTCTCTAGAATGTTTTGTTTTATGAATTAGTTAATTTATCACTACTAATATTAATACTACATTATTTTTATTCAACTTCGTTTTAAGAAACTTATAATAAGGTTTTATACTACTTGGGTGTTAGTAGATGTTTTTTGTGCTTCTCGTAGACTGTTCCAACAACTCGTAAAGAAATAAAATTAATTTTACATTATCTTGTAAATTGAATTTGACTTTTGATGTAGCGTATATTTGAAACCTTATATAATATTATATTTGTATAAAATCTCACAGCTGAATCTTTAGAAATAAAGAATTTATAGATACTTATTAGATTAGCCGAAATATATCTCGACAGTGTGTCTTAAAGTAAGAGCTGTGCTATTGCATTTCGTGCGATTTGTGAGTAGCCAGTGGTGGTGAATCTGCATGACAATAATAATGCGGATATCCATAGACGTCAGTAGTCGTCACATGGCACTGATTTTTCGTTTACCCCCTCTATACTATAAAAGAAACGTAAATTATTTCACAGAACAAAATCTATTCCGAACTCGTAAATTCCAAACCATTAAAACCAAATTGCAAAAAGAATATGCCTTATCTCTGGTGTTACATACACCGATGGGCATCGAAAATCACTTTGCACCAAAAACCGTGCCCGCGCTTACATATTATATTGGAGAACAAAGAAAAAATGAGGAAGTTTTACAATATCAAAAGAGTTTAACTGCCGACAACTCTTTGGTGCCTTTGTAACTCCAACAACAAATAATACTACCTGTAATAAAGAAAAATGACAAGCAGACTTAAAATTAAGAATATATATTTATCAATCATCGTCATTAAAGGATGGACTATCGCACAAAATATGTAACACTTAAATTCTACTATAATAAAGAGTAATTGGCCTCGTTTTAGTCATGTAAGCGTCGCACATTTCTCACTACCCAAGCTAAACGTCCGTAATCACACTACAACAAAAACAAAAAAAAGAAACACAGATGATTAAAACGTAAATTCATTACTATCATAGCAACGGTACAAGAACAAAATAAACCTAGAGAAATGTAACAATAAATACAAGTACGAAATAAATGTAAGCAAATATAATAATAGATACAAATACGAATGAAAAAAAAATGAAACAGTGAATACAAGTACTAAACAAACCTAAAGACTTATAAGTGAAATAGTTACTGGATTGTTAGTTTTATACTTGAAAATTGCACGTTTCAGGTAATATTGGATGTCTCGAACAATCTGTTTAATTAGGTTTATGTGGTGACCTAGTATTTGTATAAAGAAACAAAGTGACTGTCCTGTTAACCGAAAGGAAATGGAGTCGTGTCAGTGCTCAGGTAGATTTGCAGCTCCATAATGGCACCAATAATATTTTTACCTTTTTCACACGAGACTTATTTGAATTGATAACTTGTGTTTTAAAGTTTTTGTATTTCATGAACTGCAGAAGCTGTTAATTAGACATCCATACAACTGAAAGCTATGCAATTATGATACCCCCCCTTTTCACCATTCATCCAAATGAATCATAGGTCTCTCGGGTGATATTGGTTACTTCTGTAATCAATGCCCGCTCAACGAGTAGGTCTCTCGGGTGATATTTCTTAATTTTTGTCACTTTAATATAAATTCTTTTAAGGTGTTTTTCCTTGACAGGGCAATAAATAGAAAAGACTGAACGACGAAAGATCGTACTTTGATAGAAAATCAAAGCAAAAGCATCCCGTGTAACGCTCCACTTGAAATCGTTTCAAGTGCTCCCTTACTGGGTAAAGACTAAATGGAAAAAGGACAATTCAATTTATACTACAAATAAAAAAAATGATAATATATTCAATTGTCTCTGTTCAACCATGCCAAAAACTCTCTGTTGAACCAGTGGGATAAAGGAAGGCACCGGGACAGTGTCACCGGTGTCAATTATACGGGCACTCAGCCTGCAACTGTTACGGACGCCCCTGGTGCGTAAAGTGCCTGGTAGACCATGCCACCGCGGACTGTCTGTGAGACAGGAACTCCGAGTAGTCGCCCGCATACGTGGCCTGATTCTAAAGGCCCGAGGCAAATTATATGGGTTACCGAAAAGGTCCCAAGTACTACAAAAAGAGAGTACCTAAGGCCAGGGCATCCCAGAGCCCCTACCCAGGGGACAAAATGCCTCAAGATTATTTCAACTCTACACATCAACAGTATAAGTAAAAGTCACGTGACTGTCCTTAACATATATGTTGATGGTCACAACATAATTATCAACGCACAGTATATCCTGACACGTTACGCTCACGCTAACGACCGGCGTGTACGATTTCCCAGTACACCAGATAATGCACTGATCGGAAACGTGTCACTCACCATCAAGACTGTTGAAACGTTACGCAAGCTTAACTTGGACCAAAGACCAGCAGGTCTTTGGTCCAAGCTAAGTTCAGTTCTTTCTATTTGAATTAGGAGATGATATGCCCAGAAATAGAAATAAAATTACGGAAAAAGTCATATAGTATAAAATACATAACTACTAAAAGATTATTTATCCAAACTTCAATCGAGTGATCTCTTAATCATCCCAGACGTCATTGACACCCTTCCAGGCCGCCATCGCGGTCCCGTTTTATATCAACGCTCTCATAGTTAACAAAATAAAAGAATCTTTCAGAGAGATCTCTGCCATCCCCGAGGAACGTTTTGCTCTCTCTGCGAATGTTAAGGATCGCATAAGTAGTAAAAACTCGGCTCGACATCTGTACAACCGCCACGGCGGAGAGGAGAACAGACAAGTCATCCGACAACTCGAGAGGTACGATAGAATGTCTATACAGAAATTCATTGACGATAGATGAGATCAGTTCACAATTGAACAAAAACCGTCACATACTGGCCTCATGCATAGGTATTAAAAGCCGAATCGGTGGAACAAATGCCACCGCTAAGCGGCGCCAATCGTTTACATGCACTAGAGGATGAGGGAAAACCGGAATGTAAGCATTCCGGTTTTCCCTCATCACGTTTGAGAGTCAATGTACTCCCAGTACATCCCCACAGACCCCTCTCACATAGGAGAGGTACAAAGAGTAGTAACGACTGGCTGTGCCACAGGCCGATGATGATAAGATCATACGCCCGACGGACACAGAACAAGTTAGGGAACTTTTGAAGTACCTTCACGCCATATAATCGCCCGGGCCCAAAGGAATTACAAACAAGGTGCTGATACAGCTAACTCCCGCTATTATCCCGCTATTTGGTAGGAAGTTACTGTGATAGGTATACACACCCACCATGGTTCAAGCCTAGTTGTGGCGGTGGGGCTCAGTAGCGTGGGATAAAACGAGGAGGTGGCGGCTCTTAGTACCCCTCGTATAAGAAGAGGGGACTGAAGAGGAGGAGGAGGGGGCCTCTCCTTGTACCCCTCTTATAAGAAGAGGGGACAAAAGAGCAAAAATTGGCGGCGCTCTTGCGCACGAGGTAGGGGCGAGGATGAGAACCTCGCCCCATTGCACTGTCCCAAAGTTGGTGGGGTTGTCATGTGGTGCGGGACAACCCTATCTGTAGAGGTGGCGTCGATCTCTTCGGCGGCTGACTTGCCGTCGAGGTGCCCTGATGACTTGCTGTTTGTTTGCAGGGGCACCTCACCAAAGGCGGCTCTGGTGGCACTCGCGGTGGTTTTTGTACTATTCGGCACTATATAATGTGCCGCGAGCCCCACACACCACTGGACCCCACCTAGGGCCAGTGAAGGCGCGTAGATGCGTTTCCCCCTCCAAAAAGAAAAGTATACACACTACCGACCTATGAACCGCACAAATTCGTTATGGTAAAGTGTATGAAAGGATTATCCTCGCACGTCTAAAAACCGCAATAAGAGGGAAATCCTATTCGTGGACGAATGATTCGTTCCGAAACAGTCACTACATAGATAGTACGCCGACATATACTTAGGAAGAGGTAGTGCCATGCTACATAGGAGGAGGTAGTGCCATGCATGGTGCATGACACTACATCCTCCTATGCAACGGGATTGGGCCGGCACGACTGGGGAAGTACCTCTCATTCACTTGATACCGGCGTAAAATGACAGCGTCGCTGTCGCGTTTCGTGCGGTTTGTGAGTAACAGGTGACCCATTGGGTGACATGGGAGGGCAACGCATCTGCGTAACAATCATGCGATTGTCCATGGGCGTCGGTACTCATCAGTTGTTCGTTTGCCCCCTTATACTATTAAGAAAAAATGTTGTACCAGTGTCAGGACAACGGAATCATTCTGATTGTTTTATTAAAGCATTATTAAACTCCGAAGAAAATGTATGAGAGTTTGCGTTGTGAAATGATATGAAAGCAATAAACTTTGAAAATATTATTACTGCGTTCGTTTTATTTAATTCAATATTGTTAAATAATTAATTCAAAATCGATAATGTTGTGTGACCAGTTCAATAATTACCATATTACTTGCTTTAAAACAAATAAAAAATATAAGTATAATTAATCATTCTTTTATACTAATGTTGTAAAGACAAAGTACATTATTATTTGTTTGTTTGTTTGATTATTTGTTTGTTTCCATCGAATGGGTTCCGAAAGTACTGGACTGATTTGAAAAGTTCTTTTATCATTAGGATATTTCAATGTCCATTAAATTGATAAACCTACGTTTTTCAACATATTCGAAAATGTTTTGATCATTTTGAAACTTCGATAATATTATAAAAGTTGTTAAAAATATAAAAGTAATCAAAGTAAATCCTTATTTCGCTACAAAAAATATTTAACAACTAGCCGTCTCCACAAACGTTGTTGTTGACATTGAATCATTATTTCCATGACACTGAACCGTCATTATCATAAATTTATAATTAGTATGTTTTTGCAAATCATTAATAATTTATATTTTGTCACATTTCTTGTAATATCCGCCCAAATCCGGCGACAGAGTGCTAATAAACTATACATACAACAACATAATTAGTCTTAATTTTGGATCTATATACCTTCATTTATAATCAAGCTCTTCCAATATCGTATGACAAAGTCTACGCCTCTTTCTCCTATCATCATAGACGGTGCGTTTGTATTTCCTCGTATTATCACCGGCATTATAGAGGCGTCAATGACTCTTAGATAGCGTATTCCGTATACTCTAAGCCTATTGTCGACAACTGCTTTTTTATCCCATCTTGGTCCCATCTTACAAGATCCTACTGGATGATACGTGGACGAAGTATAGAACCGGGCTAAACATATATAATAGTCATCTGTACCCCACCTGTAATCTTTACAAGCTGGTAGAGTGTCCCGAACAAAGTACGCCCCGACTGATTTAAAGGCTTCCGTGTTTTCTAATGATAATAAAAATTTAACACCCCTTAAAAGTGGTTGAAAATCTTCCTCTTTTTCAAAATAGTTATAGTAAATACATGGAGGTCCATGAGGGTTTGTGGAATTTAAGTGGAGATATCCTCTACTTTTCGGAACTAAATTCATAGTTCTCGGTAGTAGGCCATCGTAGAAACCCGTTGGAAAAAATGCTAACTTCTCATATAAGGCCGGCTCTTTTATGTACTCTCTCCAATAAGTCGTATGGTCCACCTGATATTGCACGTCTGGGGCTGTTAAGTTCGCTTCAGATTTAAAAAACGCTATGGAATTTACGGGTCCGTTACCAGAAAGGGGTCCATTTTTTATTTCCATGTTTTTATAATCTTTAACCTGCTGAAGCATTTCGTCTTGGTCTACTAATGTGTCAGTTTTATTTGGAAGCGCAATAATAACACCATTAAATGTTACGTGATCATGTAAATTTTCACCGACGGCTAAATTTCTTTTAACCGGTATATTGAGGCTTTCTAGGTGCTTTTGAGGGCCAATGCCAGATAGCATTAGCAGTTTTGGTGAGTTTATAGCGCCAGCACAAACTATTACTTCTTTTTTTACATACACATTATGCGTCTTACCACCGTTTTTATATTTAACACCTACAGCTCTTCCATATTCTATAATTATTTCTAATACTTCCGAATTCACCTTAATTGTTAGATTATTTCTTTTGTACTTTATGGGAATTATAAAAGCTGAATTTGTTGATACTCTTTTTCCACTTCTAGCGAACGCTTGCGCTTGCATGGTGCCTTCTTGTTTAGCTCCGTTGTAGTCTGTAAAAGGTAAACCCTTTTCGATGAAGGCATCTGTCATCATATTCGACGGCTGATCGATGTAGGGGTACCTAGAAATAGGTTGCTCACCATCTACTCCATGGTACTTCGTATTAAGTGCTTCCTCGTTAAGATTTTTCTCAGATTTCTTAAAGAACGGCAATACCTGTTAGTTTTAGAAAATATACGTGTCATTTGAATAATTTTTTTTATTTATATATACTGCTATTTATTCTTGATTACCAAAGGTTGTCATTAACTCAATAATTAAAGTATGCTAATTGTGTAACTCAACAGTATATACTTGGTGAAATTGGTGCATTGGCATTGGCAACCTTTTCAGGTTAGACTTAATTTAGCAATTATTAAGAAATTTTAGGCAATTGCTTTGCTATCAACGCATCAAAACTACTATATAATAATACTAAAAATGAAAATGGAATTTTGACAAAAAATCAAACCAATTTTTCTATAAAAACAGAAAAGTAAACTTAAGACATCAACAACTAAATAAACATAAAATCTATGAATATTAGTTTGAGCTTGGAATGGTACTACTACGGAGGCACCTCTCGCACAAATGATAATGACAGCTAAGCTGTTGTGTATCGTACAATATGCGAGTTTCCAGTGGCCCGTTGGATTGGAGAAGAAAATGATTGCAACGCATTTCTGCACAAAAATTATGCGGGTTGCAGATGTGTATGGACGACGATAGTCATTAAAAAGCAGTTCATTTTTTTACCTCATCATAGCTCCATCCTCTGTTGCCAAGGTTTTTCCAGCCGTCATAGTCCACCTTGTGCCCTCGGATGTATGCCAAGGAGTTTATGCTGCTAGAACCACCCATCATCTTTCCTCTACAAATAAATAAAAGAAGACCCAGTGACGGAGACCAATTTGTATGGGCTACGTGTAAAAAAGGGTAATGGTAGTTAGTGGTTTTCTTCCCTTCATTAGTATTTTCATTCCTTATTTAGATATTTTGTAAGAGGTAGTGCCATACTAATTTACAGCTAAATTGGACCGGCAAAACTAATTGTCATGCCGGTCATGTACCACTTGCTTGCATGATACCGTATTAAAGTAACAGCTATACGGTTCGTGCGGTTTGTGAGAGTTTGGCGGCCCATTTCTGAGGTAGTGGAAATGTATGTAATGCACCTGCATGACAATTATGCGGGCATTGGTAACCGTCAAAAATTCTGGTTTGCCCCCATCTATAATAATAATATTGACGTCCTAGCCGAATTTCCGCCACGGTGTCCATTACTACATAGATCAGCCGACTGCGCAGGATATATTATAATGCACATGTGTATGCCTAGACGGAGATGTACTTTGTTCTCTCATGACTATTGTTAAAAATAGAAAAATTTCAATAACACTTTGGTTCGACCCGGCACTCGAACCCAGGACCTCATGAATGTGGATATTGTTAGTATAGATAGGGGAGCAAATAAATCATGTTCAAAAGCAGAAGAGTTTGTTTGTTAGTTTAAACGCGCAAATCTCAAATATTACGGGCCCGAATTGAAAAAGTGTTTTTGTGTTGAATAGTCCTATGTGTGTATGTAGACTATGATGCTACGGCTAATAGGACTGTAGTGGTGCGGGTGAAACTGCGGAGTAAAGCTAGTCATTATACATTAACTTACCTTGGCCAGGCACATCTGCCTCCAGGGTGTGCAAGACAACTATCTCCATTACGCTCCGTGGAGTATTTCCAGTCAATGTTGGATCCAAGAAGTGCTGTAGAGAGACCAGGAGCTAATGTTACCTCCGGCTGTTCAGGGCCCGCTTCTAAGAGTAGTACCTTAAACATTAGCTAATTACTATGCAAACCAGACAATTGACGCTTTTCGTGCGATTCGTGAATTTTTTGGCCCAGTTAGGGAAAAGTAGGGAGTGAGATGTGCACATATATTATATAAATGTTTATGGGTGTCGTCGTCAAAAAGTTTAGAATCTTCTGCATAAAGATAACATATGAAATACGACTGGGCTTTAGATAGCACGACCAAAATGAAGTTTCTTTAGTGTTACGTTACGCAACATAACTGGTTCTAAGAGAAAGAGAGAAATGAGTGCTCCAACCCTATACCTCTTCCCTTTGCCTCAACCGTAATATACGAAACGTAACTGTCCCTCTTTCTGACATCACCAACATATAACTCCCTCGCAACTTCCGTTGGTCCCGCCGTCGTTTTGGTCCTCGTGCCTCGTTTTTGTTTAAAAAAGTTTCTCTTCAAATTCCTAAACTTTATATTATATTTACTTACGTTCCACTTCGGGTTTTCTGTTAACCTGTTAGCAACAATACAACCAGCGGCACCTGCGCCTACGACGATAAAATCATACTCCGCGCCGTTTATGCGGTTCTCTTCATCGCAGTGTACCTCTCTCCCACTTCTAGTGTCCTGGTCGATGGGTTTGTTGAACAGTTGGACCAAGAGATTAAGGTAAGCGAAACCGAATTGAGAGCACGCGGTCAAATGGGTGTTGGATGGACACGTTGTTGTCAGGTTTATAGGCTCCCACAACATTGTCTGAAACAAAACGTATATTCTACGTCGTCACTTGTGCAGATGTTTATGGTCAAAGAACCTAGTATGGGCTTTGGACAAAAAGAGGTTTGGTGGGCAGAGTCTTTCTCTGACTACGATAAAAATATTCACACAACCGGAAGCGGTGCAAATATATTGACCTTCTTTAATTTATCCCTCCCAGTGGACCACCAAACTCCCACAAAACTCATGAAGTACGACATTAATTGGCGGTGTGGTTGTGTGCACGAAAGATTCACCAGAACCATCCGTGTCTGTCATAAACACCTTAAAAATATTAGTATTACCTCTTACAAATATTGAACTTTACAAAAAAATGTTATTGTTATTGATATAAGCAGGGATGGCGTCGAGACGTCAACACTATTTAGATTGAACGCAGTGATTATACCATCCCATAATTATAATAATAACAGTTTCTGACCGCATTTCGGTTACAGCGCTTAATCTATGTTAAGCTAGTCAACTACATTGAATATTTGGTAAAATTCACAATGTCCACATACCAGGCCAATTAGCAAGCGTTCCGAGAAAAAGTATAATAATGCTGAAGTCAGAAAAGATATAAACAACAAAGTTACAAAAGATAACGTGCTGAGAGTGATAATTTTTATTCTTGACAGAGGGCATATTACGTATCAGGTTCAGTACATTAAATCAGGATGCGTTCATGAGATTTTACAAGAATATTTTCACATGAACGGAATAGTGTCACTCTGTGTGCTGCGCAAAATCAACGCGACAGAGAAACAGGCCCTGTGGAATGGTGTCGTAATATGACAATACACCTGAATTTGTTGCAGGCCCGTCTCGACGTGATTAAGGAATATTACAGGTGATGTGTACTGGATTTATTGACAGGATTTAGAAACGAAGATGCAGTGTTAGTGTGCTTCAGAGTGAAATGACGCCCAGCAAAGTTAAACGATCTAGAAATAATGGAAAGATTTTGATCGCTAGTTTCTTAAATATACCGGCTACTTGGTCTCAATTTTTACGGGATCAAGGAAACTGTTACGCCTAATACTATACTATCGAATGCTCATCAGAACTTTTTTTAGTCGTGAGCAACTGGAGACCAAACAAACGACGCGGGTATTGCTTCACCGCGACGATGCGCCCGATCACACTGTCCTCAAAACAAGGAATTTGCAGGACAACACGCCTGTCAAAATATGACCATGTAAGGATGCTGACCCAAGAGTCTCACTCCCTATAGTCCTGATCTGGCACGATGTGACTCCTTTTAACTCCTTAAAATAAAAAATCGGTTCAAAAGAATATAATTTTCTTTACGGGAACATGTGTTGGAGCAGGCTGTGAAAGACCTACGGCGGTCTGAAACGTGTTTCAAGAACTGGTTGAGACGCATGAATGAGGCTTTGTATTGAGGCCGGTGGAGAATACTTTGAAATGAGAGAATAGAATTATATTATTTAACATAAACATTTTTATATATAGCATTGTTATTCTTTTAGCAAAGCTCTCTTTGTGCCAGTGTCCCACGTACACATAAAAACCAATGTCTGTGTGTTACTTTATTTGCTTTAATATATGCATGTGTTAAGCATGTCAGTTCATAATTCTCTGAAATAAGAACAAGAAAGGCGCGGAAGAGAATACCAGTAAGAGCTAGTTCTGTGTAATGTTTGCCTCGAATTCCCTCACTTTCCGATCACAATGGGAAAGCAGTCCGACATGACCGGAGCAAATCTTCATAGTCGCGAGCCTAAAATTGCTCTCAGGGCGCCAATTTTATCTCAACTTTAGTCAACTTTAGTTGTTTATATTTTTATACTAAACTAAAACGATAATGACAGCGTCATAGTGGTCAGACAATAAGCCTCGACACTAATAATATTTTTTCTATTGATTAGCCTTGCCCTGAGAACCCTGAAGGTATCGCAAAGCTATGTCTCGTTTAATGCGTTCTTTTTTACGCTGGATATCCATGCAATGGAAGGAGGAATGGAGCTCCATATGTCTGCATAACAGTTATGATGATATCATAAACTAAGTATTCATAGAACGTATGCTAATCAATGGGCGGTAGTAATATAAAAAACAACATAGAGTAAACGAGCCCTGAAAACTTTTTCCAAGGTTCTTATTATATACAGTAGTGCCATGCTGGAAAGGAGGAGGTAGTATCATGCAAAGTGCATGGCACTACATCCTCCTATGCAACGGAATTGGGCGGGCACGACGAGAGAAGTACCTCTCGTACACTTGCTGTGACATCGTTGCTGTCGCATTTCGTGTGATTTGTGAGTAGCTGCTGTCCCATTGGGGGGGGGGGATGATAGGAGAGCAACGTATCTAAGTAACAATCATGCGAATCAAAGGGCTCCGATAACTCGTTTGCATCCTTATGCTTAAAAAAAAGATAAAAGTGACAGTTATTTTTCGGTGGCCGATTAGAGCGGAAGAGGAAAATAGTGTGGATATCTATGGGTATCGGTGGTTGTTAGAACACGTTTGCCCTGTTCTATAGTATATAATAGGGTATCCCCATAGCGTGTGAAATACCACGGATTTAGGTTCCTGTGCCACGGAAACTATGTTGCGATCCTGACATATGCTGCGGTCCTTTGGAGCCGACGTTCTCACTCGTTTGTTGTACAGAGTTCATAACGCACCCAAAGACCAGCTTTGGTTTTACACTGTAGGCTTTTTTATGACCTATGGGTCGGCACATAGCGCGGCGCTACCATTACTAGCTGGCATTCTCCCTGCCGACCCACAGATTGTTCGAGCGGAGCTCGTGCAGGGGGCTCTAGGCCAGGGAACGCAAGAAAAAAAAAGCGCTAAAGCGATGTCATTTCCAAGTTGACTAAATTATCGCGAGGAAAACCGGACCTGTGTATTCGAATTCAATCTAGTCTAGGATTATGCTTAGTTTCCCTTCTGGGTTGCAGAGGTCAGATGGCAGTCGCTTTGTGCAAAAACTGTCACCCTCGTCTATTCCCCTAGATTAGACAACCGACCCTGATATCATCTGATATAAAAACTGGATAAGGATAGGAAGAAGTGGAAGAGTCACATTGGGCCGTGTGTGCTGATGAGAGGGAGTTGACATTTGCGTATACATGGCACGCAATGAGGAAGGATATGTAACGACGTAGCTGCACGTAATCAGGACTGACGAGGCTGTCGCTGTGATGTCAGGCCTCACAAAGGGGATAGTGGATTAAAGAGAGGGCACTTAAGTAATGTGTAGAGAGTTAAGAATTGCACGTTAGAGAACAGAGGCGACAAGCGAACCCCCGTGTATACATCTTCGCTCCGCAAACCGAGTGCTAGTTTGCTCTCCTATACTATAAAAAACTGCCTGTACTTTTTTTCTCTGTATTTATCATTTACTCTGTGTTATTCTGCCATTTAGTTAGAGGTGTTGACATGCTGCACCGGTCACGACCAGGTCCACATCGCTCACATAATACCACTGTAAAGGACCACATATGTTGTGCCCGAGGGAAAGAGGGCCACATGTCTACATAAGAATTATACGGATGTCTATGTACGTTATTAGTCCTTAAAATGATCATGGCTTAGATGAAATGCATTTATCTAAGTCACCTAAAATATGCTTAAATTAGGTCTCGTCTTGTTATATGAGAACCTTTATCTATAGCTGATAATAGTTAATTCAACAAAGTATTTATTCATGGCAATATTTTCCTCAACGTTCATGTGACAAAATTACCTCAACCCACCAAGGATCAATGGGCATATGAGCTGTGTAGACTCGTAGCGTGGGAGACGAATAGTCAGAGCAATAACTCCTGCTAGTCACGTTTTATATGACAACTATACCAGATCATACTTAAGTACACTTAAGTACATATTACACCTCTGCGTACACCCTCTATAGCTCATCTACTGATGTAATACTGTTATTTTTATAATCAAGTTTATGTTGGTTTAAATAGTCCAGGTTAGATTAAATTGCAGTGTGCTATTTTCGTTACTCACTTTTGTTATATTAAATTTTTATATAATTGAATATTATATTATATCTGTTTTTTATAATATTACTATTTTCCCGTTTATATTGCTTGTTGTGTATTTTTATATAATATATATTTTATATAATACATATTATGTGAAGGTTGCACTTTAGCCTTTATTGTGTGTGGTTCTAAGGCTCGGTGATATCTTGGATGTATGTAACATTACCGAACCGAGAATTTGAAGGGTGTTCCTTAAAATCAGCGATAGGACTATCAATCCTGACTTATGTTGAGGTGTCACCTTTTTGTGGTGTATCTTTGATCTGTAAACTAGTATTTTGTCATAGCATCAGTTTGTATATATTTTCGTTTTGTATTTTATTTTCTCCATTGTCGCATATCTAGCTATACTTTTATTATTTTGTGATTTCACGAATAAAATTTTTATTTTTATCTCGCATATTTCTGATGGGCCTTTGGACACACAGGACCAGGCAGAAATCAAAATGCAACAGGTATAAAAGAACTCGTATAGCTCCGATAGCTACAGGGTGTCCACTGGATATTGTAATATATTTCTATTGCAATTAATGTAGAAATGACATTGAGTAAAAACTTATTCATATTCATTTATATTATTATATTTCATACTTTATAAATTTTCA
Source organism: Eumaeus atala (assembly GCA_017140195.1). Lineage (NCBI taxonomy): Eukaryota > Metazoa > Arthropoda > Insecta > Lepidoptera > Lycaenidae > Eumaeus > Eumaeus atala. The sequence continues at coordinate 287,899 of JAFELO010010712.1, read as the reverse complement.
GCCTAGAATTTTCTTTTGTTATGTTATGTGTGCAAGATCAAATGAAATTGATTGAAGGATATAGTTTACAATCTGGCAAAAACATAGAATATCTTTGTCTACGGAAAAAATAAATTAGAAATAGATTTCACAAAATTGCGGGGCATGTCAACATTAAAACAAACAGTATCGAAATAAAAAAAATTGAACTCACAGTTTTAAAAATGGTGATATGAAAAACTGACTCGGTGTTGCTCTGTCAAGATAAATACATGCACTGTTACTGGGCTTGGAAGAGACACCTATTTAAATAGAAACACAGTGATTACTTCAAGGGCTCACTCATAATTCATAAGTACATTTACCATACTTATCTATAGGAAGCCACTGCTGCAATGCAGGCTGTAGTGCCCCAGGAAGTAGTCATTTGACACAAGAATTTTAATATTGTCTATCAGACGGCTCCTAGGATTCCCTTGAAATTTTGTATTAAGGGGGCGATAAAACAATCTAGCTAGGTTTTATTTTTGTACTACAGAAATGTCGTTTAGTTCTTGTTTTCATTGGATAAAAAATTTCTACAATATCAATAGAATACGAGATACTTAGAGAAAAATTGTTTTCCCGTTGTTTTAAATAAGTAAGTACTAAAAGAACGCGGATCAAATTCGGTTATCCGGTTATTAAGCTTATTCACCAAAATTCACTAAATTCCATGTATACAAAACATATCACAGGAACTATAGTTGATGAACTAATATTAGTAATTTGCGCAAAAATAATTTATATAGTAATAAGTAGGTATAGGTATGCAGCATTGCAGCCGAATTAGGTTGACACGGCCAGAGGGTTACCTCTCACTTCATCTAGGCTGTCGAATTTGTGCGGTTCGTAGCAGGTTTGGTCCCATGCTAGGTGCGGAGCAAGGAGGGTAAGGCATTTACATGGCAGTAATGCAAATATTCATCTTGATAATACGAGTGTCAAGAGGTGCCTAAAAAAAATAAACAGAAGGACAGATTTATTTTTATTAGAGAAAATTAATTAAAAGAACAAAGTCTCGACAACTTAAATAAAAAAACAAGGCTTCTACAGTTGTCAAGTGTTTGAAATCTTGTAAAAAAACTTTATAATGTAAATCTTTTTTTTGACCGTAGACGCGTTGTTTTTTTTTTCTTTTCAGTCAGCAGTATCCTATCCTTTCAATAGTTTTTTATTCGATCTGTGTTTAAATATCCCCCTTACCACTAAACTGCCAGGCAGTAGATTTGCGTAACCAATAATATTATTCGTATTTCCATATATTTTCTAGGTGCAATCGCATTTTATAAAAGGCAATCGTATTGCCAGATGCAATTTGTCTCCAATCAAAATCTAATTGTAATGTATATATACGACTGCCGACTCCCGTGAACATTCGCACAATTATTGTGCCCATGCTTTGCCCACCTTTTATCCTCTTCCCAGTGGGCGATATACACATGAATTGTCCTTACTCGGGACACGGAACCTTGTCCGTGAAAGTGGCACATGCATGCTAAACCAACTTCACTGTAATTAGAATAACATGCGGGTTAAGTATTCGACGTAATTGTGTATGCAACTGACACAATTGATTAACATCGTATTAATATGTAGTTATCATAAAATATATTAGCGACTTTTTATATATAATATAATAATATAATATCATGAAATAAGTACCATAAAGGAACACATGTGTGTTTCAGGTACTACAATGGAAATATGTTGCAGGTTTTATATATTTAAGAAATATTATATATTGATGTCTTAAGTATACGCGAATGTTAGTCATTACAATAAAACTACTTTTACGGATTTTATCGCGGTTTATTTGATTATTTATCTAGCCCGATGCTTCAGAAGCTTTACAGCAGCCATGGTCACGGGTGGACTGAGATGACCGATGTTCTGGTGTACTAAGTTTTTAAAAGAACCCGAAGAATTATAATTTTAGTTGTTCCGATTAATGCATACTGTACTTATTATATCTTGCTGTCTTAAGGTGTTATGTTTACTTTTTGATTTGGTTATGTTCATCACTGGGTCCTAAGCAGAGGGAAGAACCCAGCCATCTAATTTAATCTCAATAGCCTCACGGATCATCCTTGGAAGGAATCGGTGTTCCCAAGTGAGGATTTGCGCTGTATCAAATATAATGTAATAGGAGGGGCCAACTTCAGCTTGCATAGATTAACAATCAAGTAAACTGCGGCAAAATCCGTAAAAGGAATTTTATTTTAAATATTCTATATTTAATATTCTTTATTATAGAAATCCATATTCGAGTCTTACATATTTAAACCTCTATGACCCAGGCTGGGTTCGAACCCGTGACCACTGGCGTAACACGCGGACTCACCCCCAGACACACATTACCAGGTAAGCCAGCATGTCGTCATTAGATAGGAAACTTCTAAGTATCAATTAAAAAAAATGTTACTCTATACCAATTGTGAACAGGTATATAGACAGAACTTTGTATATCCTATCGGTTTTTTATTTAAATTTAGAATTTTATTCATATATTAAGAAATTGAGAAATAGTTTACACTAGAGTCATACAAAAAATATTTTTTAAACCGTAGACACTTTCAAAACGTGTCTTAAACGAAGGTGACCTCAGAGAGACTACGGTGACCATAATATATAATTTCAGTTCCATTACGTTTTCTTTATATAAAACAAAAAGTTACTTTACATATTGTTTAAAAATACCAACAACAATGTTTTTTTTCTGTTGGCAATGTAAATGTCTTATCAGTCAGCCTGTAGAGAGGCACTTTTATAATAATTTAAGTGCCTGCCTTGACGTCTTATGCCACTGTGCGTCGTAATGTCACTGACCTATACCATGACTATATATATGTAGTTGTAAATGAGTTGTAGATATGATATGTTTCTATAGTTTCGCAAAGTCAAACTTACAGGTATGATTTAGAGTCGATTTTTCAAAGCAGTGAACAATAAGCAATGTCGTTTTGATAATAGTTTACCATTGGAACAAAACACTTCCGTATAAGAAATTGCCCAAGTGGCGAAAAAATGGTAATCTATTGGATCAGGATCCTAAGATTATGGCGAGTATTGAAGACATTCCAACTTCTGTCTTTGAGTATGGGGTCATGAAGTTGAATTATTGCGTTTCTAAAGTTACCACCTTTGCTGGCTGACGATTGAAGTCTATAACTTCAGATCGTATAGGATCACGAGAAAATATAATCCATTAAAATAAGGAATAAAATGTGCTAGTAAAATGTAGAGTCACGGCCTACAGAAAAAAATAAAAGAAAGGGTAGTAATGAAAACTAACGAAGAAAGTTGGATTGTCTTATATTTTTTATGTAATTGTAGGTGTTGCGCATATATAAGTAGGTGATATACTGGGGAATCAGTCTCAACCCGAAATCCCACAAGTTTATTCTTTTTTTTCTTATAGAATAGGGGGGCAAACGATTCATCGGAGCCTTTTTATGACTACCGACGCCCTTGAACATCCATATAATTACTATTCCGATGCGTTGCCCTCCTTCACCCCTCCCCCTTCATGGGCCTTACATTGTAATACTTATAACAAATATGTACATAAAAATGATGAATTAATTATATTTTCTCCTTTTGGAACTCAGTAGAGAACAGTATATATCGGATGAATAATATCATGAAACTAAGTAGATAACTTGTATACATTGGATGTATAATTATTACTTTAGATCAATAATATGTAGGATTCTAGGATAAAAGAATTTATCAAATCGGTAGAGTAGTTTCTGAGACTACTCAAATAAAACAAATAAATGTTTTCTCTTTAAAAAGTATAGATAAGCCAGGAAACAGGTAAACAAGATACCAATAAAAGTTCAGAATCTCAAGTAAAAGCTTTGTTAGCTTTTACCGAAATGCACATTGGTCACAGAGATCTGCCGAGTGCGGGACATGGCTTTCCACTCACCATCATTCTGAAAGTAATACATTCGAAACCGTGTTACGCTATTGAATTGGTTATGTAATACATTATGAGACTTTTATTTTATTATGTACGCCTATTAAAATGTAAAAATTTTATGGTTGAGATATTTTAGTAAAATTTACTGTCATACTGCATTGCAGTAGAACACACCATATAACCATAAGCGACAAATTCATTGTCACGTTTCGTGCGGTTTTGAGTAGCCGGTGGCCCAATGGAGGGAGGAGAAGAGGAGCCCATCGCATCAACATTGTAACTCTTACGAATTGAAGGTTACGAAGACTCTTGACAACTTACACTAATTAATTACTTGACAATAATTAATTTCGCCTTACAAATATATCTAGTATGTGTATATCTATATCACATATTTATACTAAAATTATAAAGAGAAAACATTTCATTGTTTGTCTGTTGGTTTACTTGCATTGAATAGGCTCCGGAACTACTGGACCGATTTAAAACATTTTTGTATTAGAATCCTACATTACCTCTGATGTACATAGCATATCGAACATTATCTAAAATGTTACAGACCAATATGAAAACTTCGATAGTGAAACCAAAGCTGGGAAAAGTAAATCAATGCTGTATAAGTTATTGACAACTGAGCTGTCCCGACAGACGTTCCTTGCTAAGCCTATGAGGCTCTGTCATTCACATTAATTAAACAAGAAAGTTATGGCGTAATCCTAAAACAGTATATTACTATCATGTACGCTTTGTAGATCATGCAATTTAATGACACAAGGAGTAGAAGTAAGCCAAACTATCCTCACATGTACCGTAAAATCAATTAAGCGCCTGCCGACAGTTCGGTCTCTCTTGTTTGTGTTTGTATGGGATCAAAGGGACCATTGTGATTAAAATCAGGTTACCATAAATTTATGCTAAAACATATACGACAATTTAATGCAGCGTAATTTTGGTGCCTATGGATTTAGTGTCTAATTCAGAAATTAAAAAAAAAACACAGTCATCGATCATTTAAAATCGCTTTGTGTTCGGTATTTTGTGCCGTCTTGAACTGTTGTTCAACTAATAACGGCGTAGAGATGTTTGTATTTTATACTAGTGATCCGCCCCGACTTTGTTTGTGGATAACAGCAACACATTAAACTCGCAAACCTCCTCGACTTTCCCTTATTCAGGGGTGAAAACCTCATCAACATCTGTCCAGTAGGTTTCAAGTAAATCAATCGCATACAGAGGGACGACTTTTGGGGATCTCGTTTTATAATAAATGTAGATTGCAAGGGGCACTTACCCACCTCCACCCATGTTCCTACCCACCTCTCGGTATACGGAGCGAATCATGGGAGATGCACGGGGGTTTGCTCACCGGTTCTGTTCCCCAACGTGCAATTCTTGACTCACTATTAAAGTGCTCTCTCGTTATTTCATTCTCCCCTTTCAGGTGTCACATATATAGAAGTTGTCATCGGCTTCGTCAGTCCTGATTATTTCGATGCAGCTATGTCCTACCTACAACCTATCCTTCCTCTTCCCGTGCCATGTATGCGCGAATGCCTTCAATTTCCTAAGGCTCTGTTCCGTTGCGACCAAATCCTGATGATAGTCTGGGCCTACTGTACTCCGTTCGATGCTGTCCAACAAGATGTTTCACTCGTTTTTGTAACACAAACCAAGGCCGAGAGTTGCCGCCAATTACCGCAGAGAACGGAACAAAAAGTTCAATTTCCTTTAGTAACACATCAGCAGTGGAATCGGCAATGGCGTCAGGATTTCCCAACGAGAAGCAGATTAGCTTCCATGCATAGGATCCAAAGTACACATCACGTTCCAATCTGCAGATAGTGCCAGACACGACCATAGATTCCAATATGAGGCATTTATTTGCATCTATCAGGCACAGTAGTCCGTAAATAGAAATAGGAATAGCAATAGCAAGGGGGAATGGAATGGGAATGGGAATAGGAATAGGAATATGAATAGAAATAGGAATAGGAATAGGAATATGAATAGGAATAGGAATAGGAATAAAATAAAAATAAAAATAAAATTGTTAGTGGTAGCCGGATTCATTATGCCTATGTACCCCGCCCAATACTACTTGAGTAGTCTTGTTCTTTCCTAGCATCTATTATTTTAGTTTTTTCTCTTATACTTATATTACTGACATTCTCTGATAGTTTTAGAACAAGCATGCTTCTTTCTATTTTACGATGGCAAATAGCGAGTCTATCTTCACCTTCTTTTTTTAACGACCACGTTTGGCATGGCAATATCACTACCTCGTAGAGTTTTGTCTTTATATTTAAATTAATATCCTAATTTTTATTATTTCCCTCATTCCTCAGTTTCTCCAGGCTAGAGTCAATTTAATCTTTCTATTTAATTTCTGAACTGACTGCTGTGAATAATTTCGTGGAGAGCAGGTCTCCCTGTCTCACGCCTTTTTGTATAGGACATTCTGTACCTTCGCGCCCTAGACGTACTCTAGAAATTACTTTTGTATATATATTTTTAATTAGGCTCACATATTTTTGGTTGACACCTTGTTTTGATAGTGATTTCCATATAGCTTCGAAATGTAGAGAGTCAAATGCTCTGTTATAGTCTATGAAGCACATGTATAGAGCCTTTCCATACTCTTTTGCTTTTTCGATTACTTGTGTTACATTTTGTATGTGATCGATAGTAGAATAACTTTTCCGGAAACCTGCTTGCTCGCGCGATTAGTGTTGATTTAAAATCCTTGTTATCCTGTATAATATGATCTCCAAATTTTCTTTGTATAAATTTGACATATTGGTCTATAATTGGCCCTGATTGGTCTATAATTGCCCAGCTCGCTCCTATGGCATTCATTAAAAGAAATTTCGACAGTACTCTGTCGTGTTTACTCTTCCGCTTTGTAATATTTCTATTTATTTTTTTGCTGATCCTTGTTAATTCGCGTTTAACTACTTTCTTTCTCTTTTTCTTGTATAGATTTTCTCCCTGTTGTAACAACTCAACAAACTCTGTTCTCGTTCGTTTCGTTGTCTATATAGTTGTTTATACGTTTTTCCCTTTGTGGTAATTGCTTTAAAAATGTTGTATTTCGCTGACCAGATTCATGAACTGCTTATGTATGTGAATGTGAATTAACTGCTTCTAAAAAATTGTTTCCCCAGTAGTTGGCGTCAAACTCCTAAAATATCTAATAAGTTTGTAGACGGATTCTATTTTTCTCGTACGTGGTTTTGAAGTGAATGATAATTCGCATCTTATCATTCTATGATTGGAATTAAAGCCCAAGCTTTCATTTTATCGAAATTCTTGATATGGGTTGGTTTGTTGGTAAACATATAATCAATTTTCTTATAATGTAGACTGCGAGGAGACCGCCATGTCCATTTATTGTGTGCTCTGCATGGGAACATGCTGTTCATAAAGAAGTGGTTATTTTCGATTGCAAATTCCACTAGAATTTGGCCGCTTATCTTTTACCATGTGCACAATGTCCTAGAGTTTTTTCTTCACTTTTTGCCATTTCCTATTTTAGTAGATTCTAAAGCGAATTTGTAGAGTTGCATAGAAATATTATATATCTTTTTTTGTGCATTGCTCTGTGGGGACATTTGCTTGTACAAGTGACCAGGTTGTGAGGTGTTTGTATTGCTAATAATGCCACACGGTCTGAATTTTTTTTAATATCGACTATATTTTTCTTTTAATTAAGTATGCTACTCCATTTCTTCCATTTTTTCCTTGTATGTGAAACAAGGTAAAGTCTGCGTGTTCCTCTATTGATTATTTTCTTTTCTTTTTTCGCATAAGCTTACAATGTCTCATTTTACTAATGTAACGGAGTATCTTAGCTGTTCAATTCTACTATCTGATAATAGTGTTCTTACATTAATACTTGCTATATAGAGACTTGGTAATGTCCTGCTTTAGTTTTTCTTTTTAGTGTTAATCTTGTTTGTTAGGTTGTGTTTGTGGTTTAGGAGGCAATGGTCTGACCTGCACGGTGACCGGCCGACATGGAGGAGGTAGAGAGGCAAAAGAGACGCTCGTTAGTATTTTGGGGTATCCATCCATCCATCTTCCACGTTTTGAGATGGTTTTGTCGGATTGCTGGGATTCAACTGTGACGGGCGTAGGAAGCTAGTTATAGTTTGTGACATGTTTCTGTAATTGTTGTGCCCTCTCGTAGGTATATTATTTTCTCGTTTGTTTAGGCCATATGGATATGAAGCGGTTGTTAGTGTTCCTTTCCGAGGGTTTTTGTGCTTTCGCTTTTTGTGTCCTGTGATTTAAATACACAATTTTGTCGTAGTGTAACGATACATTGTTCCTGCGTCCTTTTCGCGTTTTAGGTCATCGCGTAACTCTTCCCGTTTTTCTAGCACGCTAGGAGGGAAATCTTGTTTCAAATAAACGATTGAGCCATCCAACGATTTTTTCTTTTTAAGTTGCTCTATTTTTCTATTTATTGTTGATGTTGTAACATCCACTGGTCTAATTTTTCCAGACTTTTTCCCGATCCTATTAACGTGTTCGATTTTCCATTTCTGGCAAAGTATTTCCATCTCGCCTTTTCTCGCCACCCTTTTCTTTCTCTTCGATACCCAAGATATAACGTTCCGTTTTCTTATCTAATATTTCTATAGTTTTTTGTGGCTGTTCTATTTTTGTTTTCAACTCTTTAGTTTTTACTTCAAACATGTGGAATTTTTCGTCTATGTTTTTATTTATAGATTCTTTAATATTTAGTTCAATCTCTTTCATTTCTTTCTTGTTTTCTGATATGTCATCCTGTATATTTTTTAAGACTTTTAGTATTTCTTCCGTTGAGAATCCACTACTTGCACCGTCTGTTAAGACTACATAAAATTATTTAGGGAAGTAATTTGTATAGATCTTGTATTTAATAGCTACTTGCATTTCTGCTACTCAATATAATATTATAGTCAGACAGTTTTGCCAGTCACTAATAGATGACGCCTTTGTGTCTTGATGATTATGTCTCTAACTTTTCTCGACTATAATTTAAGGTATTATATATATATATATATATATATATATATATATATATATATATTTACATTTCGAAACACACGGTTTTATGCACTTATTCGTTTCTTAAGGTTTAGATAAGCGTTCCCATTGTCATCTTTCTCTACTGTTTATTTCTGTAATCCTCAATTGAAACAATTATCACTGTATTGTTTGTTTTAGTGTTTTTGGATTTTTCTTCGTAATTGTACACTTTATGGAGCTAATAGCATTTATCCAATGGATTCACAACTTACTTGACGAATTTATTACTATAATTTTTTAAATCAAAAGCCTTTGTGCCATCAAACAATTATAAAATAGCAGAGCCGATATTGAAACGGGTACAGTTGCGCCTTCTTCTTTCGGTTAAATACTATATAAAAATAGCGCCGTGCCTCTGCAAAATTTGCAATAATTATAAAAAATAGACCACGAGACAGAAGAAATATGTTAATATATAACATGATATAAACATGTAATATGACAAAGAAAATAATATATAATAAATGTAGTATATAATACCTATATAAAATAAAATAATCATGTAATATCTATGTGAATCTCTTTAAATTCGTCGTTTAACAATTTTCAAGTGTTCGATAAAATAAATTATAATATTTAACTCCACGCCATAAGCTCCCGTCGCTGGGAATCTTATTGAAAAGCTGTTAAAACACTTTCTAACGCGAGATGTTCAATTACTTAATTCGAAAACTTCAATATCATGAAATTCCATGGCTTAGGTACTCGTAAAAAGTTTAAAAGTATACCGCTACCTTTAATGTCCGTGCTTCATACTGACACATCATCGTCTCCACAGAACAGTTGACACATTTTTTTATTAGATTGAGAAAGTAGTCTCTGAATTATGTACAATACAATTGAAATGCTACAGGAAAAATGGAAAACAGTACTCATGAAACCCCATTATAAGCCAAAAACATTATATGTTGAATACGCAAATTAATTAACTTAATCAGTGCACATAGACACTTGTAATTATTCGGTGGTTGTCTTATCTTGTGATTCCACAACCAATCAGAACTCGAAAGGGAAGGGCGAACTTCCTGAAAACAATATGAAACTCAATTGCATTGCTCATAGTTAAAATTTATAATGTTACTCGTGAATAACGTAACATTCGAACGATGAAAGAATATTTAAAAACGGTCCAGTAGTTTTTGTGTATGTTCATTATAAACAAACATAGAATCAAAGTTTTCCTCTTTATAATATCAGTGTAGATAGATTTGACTTTCGTCTTTGATAGATGCGTTTTAGACTGGCTTCCCTACACTATCTATACGGTGCGGTGTTCTTTGGTTAATGATTAATACGTCAAAAGGTCGAGACTCTATAAAAGGTCATATTATCGAATTGCCGCCGATTGGGGATGGCAGCAAATCTATCACTGTTAATTTCAGGAAAAAATCGAGGTCTGGTCACAGAAAGGATAGAAATTTGGTAATACTAGACCCACGTCCTTCGTCCATTAATGCCATTTGAAGTCTGTCGTATATTTCGTCCGGCTTCAGGTGACCTTTTAAATCACAAAAAACCGTGGCGTGAAAATTTTCCCGGCGTAGAGCCATTCAGTCAGTAAGACACGACGACTTTAAACAGATCGTAAAGAATGGAAGGAAATTTCAAAATGGTGCGTATCTTAAATTACGTTACGGGTGACCTCTGTACATTATGTACGCGTTCAATTAATGAACGCCGAAAGAATTAGATTTTTTATGCTAGACAGGACAATGCAATCTATGCCCGTTTCAGACGTACCATCACATAATTCTAATGTGAAAGAACAGGTATTCGAAGTTAAAATAGACTGATTGTTGATTCCTGATAGCCTGGAGACTGGTGAATAAGTGTGAATATTAAGCCTACCACAAAGGTCACCCGTAACAAAATTAGACGTGCTGCCATTATCAAGTAAGTGGTTGTCCATTACTCTCCTTTACCTTTACCAAAGTTGTGGAAAGCAATACAGTACTCTTGTAAGGCTTTTTGCTAAAATTATTGGCTGAAAGTGCAATATCATCCAAGTGAGTCTGCTGAGGTGGTTCAAAATATAAGAGGGTATTATGTTTTTTGTAACAGTATTTTCATTGGCTAGATCGGGATTTATTTTCGAAGTGGCCGTAAGGTAAGCAGTTTTTGCAGATCTTTAATTCCTCAACCTTGACCTTGGAAATCCTACGCTCAACAGACAAAGTCCGGATAATTCACAAGCGAACAAGTCATGATTCTCATTACATTTTGCTCAAGAATATAATCCGGGTTTATTACTTGTTGATACAACCAAACCTTTGGTCTTATCAATATTTTCAGATCGCTTTTGAATCTTCCGCGCCCCGCTGTAACCAAAATTTCTAAAAAGTCTGCTTTAATTGATAAAAATTTAGTTAAAAAGTTTAAAGTGGGCGAGTCCTTCAGCTATTACGTCGGAATTCCCATTCCCTTAGCGATATTGAGTCTAATTTAGAATAAATCATAAATATGATAATGGCTTCACTGGGTGACATAACGCCAATAGCGCCCTTAAATTTTAGTTAGTTGTGTCGCTTAAATTACGTATGGATTCAGTAGATTCCCTTTGTATTGTAGCCAGTGTAAAAATAGATGTTAAGTGGTGAATTTCAAAAAGTCGCTTGTTGTCGTACCTGTCACACAATAGTTTCCATGCTGAAATAATTATCTGCGCAGAAATCTTGACCTGATATGATAAAAGCGGTTTTCTTCCCTTTGGCGATGCACGTAAGTTATGAAATTTGGTAATGGAATCAATACTATCATCAGAATTTATTAATGCGTAAAATGTGTCTATATAGCCAAGCTAGTGTTGATAGACGCCGCGAAAATGAGGAAGATCAATTTTAGGAAGTTCAATGACCTTACGTTTGTGTGTCTCGAATAGAGCATACCACTTCCCCGGAGTCCGACGAAGGGAGCGCCTCCTTGAACGACATGGCGAGGGCACGGCCGGCAGAAACGTCCAACTCGACCTGGAACGAAAAAATTCCTCTAATGATTTTTGTATTCGGTCTAGACGCATTTACAATTCTATTTCTACCTGGGTATCATCCGATGGAAAAGTAGTCCTTAGTAGATATAAGTACGAAAAAACTCAGTTAGCTTTCCTTTTAATATATATTTTTCTTAATTAATTGTTCTAGTTGTATATCACTCATTTTTATGGAATATACGAATATGGTGATTATACGAATTACAGGCTAATGAATATGAAAATTTAAATTAAAGTGTAATATAACGATAGCTGCGAATGGAAGGATAGTGATCCTTTTGACGTTTATTAAAGGATGCCTGTGCCCAGCAGGCTGATCTTAATGATGATGATTATAAAGACAAACACAGGTAAGTTATTCAATTTATATTTTTTCATTATATTATAATAATTCAATTAGGGTTTAGAGTATCTATCTATCATCTATTTTCAGAGTCAGATGGCTGCAGGCTGATGTTAATTGCAAATGTAATATTTTATGTAATCGGACTGAATGCCAAGGTGAGCCCGTGAATAATATTGATCTTACGTATTCTTAAGTGACAATGTTTTGAATTATGATCCTTGTACCGTGCGTACACAAAGAAATGTATCGTACATTTGAATCGAACAAAGAAATCGAATACGTCTTTTAACCCGTTAGCGAAATGAAAAAATTGTTAATGATGATACAAAATGGCAAATGGGAATACTATTTCTAATGTAATTTAATAAAATGTGAAACAATAACTATACTAACTACACTCTAATAATCTCGTTAGGTACTAAATAATTAATGATTTTGCGATGTACATTAACTAGTTTAAAATGTGAAGAATTAATGAGTATGAGTTTGTTGTAACGATTTAAAATCTGAATTTGTTTAAATATTATTGATACTAACACTGATGAGTGCTTAACATTTTCATTTGTGAAATTTTACTGTCAAGGACTTATATACTATGTGGCCAATAATGCAAGAAACATGGTAATACATCTAATTGAATATAACGTTGGGATAGAAGGTATTTAATCTCGATTATGTTATAAAGGCCACGGTCCATTACCAGGCCGCTCAGAAAATATTGAAAATAAAAAGATTTACATATGAGACACTGGCTGGATATAATTTATAAATAAAAAGAGGACACGCACCAATTTGAAATTTCCTTCCATTCTTTACGATATATTTAGAGTCGTCGTATCTTACGGCCTGAATGGCTCTACGCTGGGAACATTTTCACGCTACGGTTTCTTGTGATTTCAAAGGGCACCTGAAGCCGGACGAAATATACGATAGACTTCAAATGGCATTTATGGACGAAGGACCCACCAGGTAAATATGTACCATTGCCATGCCAGAATGAATTCAAGCGTGGTCGACTATGCGGGATGAAGAAGATGTGGTCGGCCTCTAACGGTTGTTCAATGTGAATGGCTACTTGATATCAATTCTTTACGGGATGAAAAGAGCATTAAAGCTGAATGCAGTACTACCAAATTTCTATCCTTTCTGTAACCAGACCTCGATTTTTTCCTGAAATTAACAGTAACAGATTTGCTGCCATCCCCAATCGGCGGCAATTCGATAACATGACCTTTTATACAGTCTCGACATTTTGACGTCTTAATCGTTAACCAATGAACACCACACCGTATAGATAGAGTAGGGAAGCTAGTCTAAAACGCGTCTATCAAATTCGAAAGAGAAAGCAAATGTTGCTTACTATCTGTCTCTGTTTTTACTTGGCAATGCACATATCAGATTATGTAGAAAAAGCTAGTATACTGTTTTTTAACTTCTTTCTCTGTTAAATAAAACATAAACTCACAGTCATAGACCTGACTATGGCTACCTATCTACATTATTTTTATGGTAATGGTTGAGGCGTGAATGAACCTGTTACCACACGCTGTATAAATAATGACTCCCGAAAGTGTCTAAAGTTAATCTTTATTCAGAAACATCGTTCAAAAAGTTCGGTATTTATAGTACAATTATGTAAATCATTACAAACCCCCGAAGACATCCGAGATTTTGTAATTGAATTTAGGAAGTGGCTCTGACTTATTCTTTCAGTTTTTTAAAGCGCAGACAAAAATATTGACGTAGGTAAAACATTTTTACTGAAAGGCAAACTTTCTTAGTGGATTACGTTCAGTAAATTGGTTTAAGATTATTTTTATATTATATGAGATTAAACGAAATGATGGTGCCTTTAGAGAACTCTCTATCTCTCTTTCACTTCTTCAACTTAATCTCACCCTCTGTTGGGAATAGGACAAGGGACACTCCTCATTGGACTTTCATTTCAAATAAGGGTTGCTTCAGTGGGTTGCAGTGGGTGAGCACTGCAGCAAATTTTGCTAAGATCTTCGGTCCACATTACTACCTGTCGACCAATGTGCCTTTTGCCATATGTATGAAAGTATGATTAAAATTGGGAGTTTTTGATAAAAATCTTAAAGTTTAAATATCTCCTCCACAGTGGTTAAGTTTCGGACACCATATAATATGATCAAATCCATCAGAAATGATCTGAAAAATAACGTACTTTAATATATACTACTACTATTTTTCATGTAACCCTGTTTAACAGAATATTAAGTTACAAATAAAGTAATTCGACTAGTTAAGATTGATGTTCCTATCATAGATTTTCAAGAAGAACTTTTATTTTTCGTTTCGGCAATATACTAAGTATATCCGAGAGCTAGTACACACACAATAACTTTAGCCATAACCCACACACATACACTCGTACATGTATACATATGAAAACTAAACAGGAAAGTTGTAATATTAAACAGTTATATATATTAAACAGATATACTGCAAATTCGGCTGTTGATACCGGCATTGGTAACTTGCGCGGCCGTGCACACGGCGAGGTTGCGGTTCTATATAGATATAGTGTCTTCCAAAAAGTGTCAGTGCTGTAATGTGACAATCCTCGCCTATGTGCACTTAAAATTATCACAAGCGATAGACCCTTGATAGTAATGTGTGTGTACATGCCAACAAACTCGATCGATAATTTGGAAGAATTTGTAAATAGTTTGTGCGCAGTTAATGCTATTATTGACGAGCATGGTACAGAATCTGTATTTATATTAGGTGACTTTAATGCGGATCCGGGTATGTTATCAGCCACTGTGTCTTGCATTTGTGGACTATGAAAAAGCGTCAATCCAGTTGCATCGTGGAGTGTGACAGAGGGATGTCATTTCCTCGAAACAGTTCAATAATGCTTTGGAAGGTCGTCTTTCAAGACTTAAAACTGGGCAGAATGCGGATTAAATATTAACGGCGAGTACCTCTCACATCTTCGTTTCGCTGACGATATTGATGTGTTGGCCAAATCATTGGAGAGCTTGCAGGAAGTGTTGCACAGCCTAAATGGACCCTCCCGACGTAGTCCCTAGGATGAACTTGGACAAGACAAAGGTCATGTTCAACGAATACGTTCTCCCTAGGCCGGTCAACGTCGATAGTGCTATTATCGAAGTCGTAGACGAATACGTCTCCCTCTTGCAACTATTGAATATAAGAACTACGGAAATAAGGAAGCCGATAGAAGGATTCAGTTTGGTTGGGCAGCATTCCATAAGCTTCGTCACATTCTCACGTCACCTATATCGCAGAGCCTGAAGACCAAAGTCTACTATTCTAGAGAGGGCATAGTTTACATCATCAATGGCATGTTGATGTCTATTTTTTTTGCTCGATTGCTATATACTATAAAATAGACAAGAACATTCCGATGAATTTCGTTATTTCCCAGCACCGAACGCATACGACACATTTACGATACAGCTATTTTCCGCTCAGATTGCGCGTCAACAATTTATGTATCGTATGGTACACGGATAGGATAAAACTGCCGGCGGGGAATGTGGGTCAAGTGTCTCTGAAACGATATTAGAAGTTATCGCAAGAATTTATGAAACCAAATGTTATGATATGGCACATCCATTGAACAGAATTGCTGGGTTACGTTTCCAAGCCAAAAATAATATGTTCTTCGCTGTTTCTCTATTTGTTCCTTTCTTAAATTTAATTTTCCGTTCTTTTTATTTCTCGCCTTATCTGTTTTGACGTGTAATAAATACACATAGGAGGTAAATATTATAAAATAGTACCTACATTGAAATGCATTGTTAGTTCTTCTTTGTATATCCAAACCTTCACAAACAAACATAATATATTTTT
>JAFELO010010712.1:237621-265302 GCA_017140195.1 Eumaeus atala | reverse complement strand
TTAAGTTGTTTTTACAAATCTCATAATTCGACCGTTGCACATCTTTTATATGTACGGTTTTGGGACGCCCGCCTTATATTTTGGTATTTTTTACTATTTTTTTGTAAGGAGGGGTTCTGTGGGGTTCTATACCATTGTCACAGATGTTATTATATTAATTTCTCAGCTTTTCTGAGTTGGTACGACTGCATCTACAAGCGTAGCCATATAGTTGCAGCGTGATTTATGTAGCGGCTCTTATTATAATTATTACAATTACATTATTACTGTGATACATCACAATCCGTTCTCTCTTGCCTACCCTATTAGGGAGCTGACATGAAGACTTAGGTCTTCTTTGACTTTCTATACAAAATTGATATCGGCTGAAGTACAAAACCTTATTGCAACAAAACTACTTTTACGGATTTTATCGTGGTTTATTAAATTATTTATGTAGCCCGACGTTTCAGAAGTACAGCAACCATGTTCACGGGTGGACTGGACATCCATACAAAACCTAACATTGTACTCACAGGTTGTTTGGTGTTGTTGGTAACAGTAAGATTCATACGCACAACACCACCTGGTGCCACCACGACGAGCCTCACCTGGTGCAGCATCAGCGTCAGGCGCTGAGTGTCGGCCTGGTATTCGATGTGAGTGGCCGCTTAGCACAGTTCATTCTCCGACTTTAGCCTGATAAAGGATTGGAGGCTTATAAATATGCTTCTATGGGAGTGCGGTCTTTGGTAGAAGGAGCGGAACGTAATCATCATTATCATCATTACCAGTCCTTATCCGTCCACTGCTGATATGGATCTCTTTCAATGAATGCCGAGACGACAGATCTCCTACTACTCGCGTCCATTCTGGACCAGCTACTGCAAGGAGATCGTCTTAAAGGAAAGTAATGCTTAATAATATTTGAAATGTAACGCGGGTAATACACTATAGTGACCTTATGGGCAACATGGGATGCTTTTGTGATTAAATAAAAAAATCTTATAAATACTACTGGCAGCAGATTATGTAACGCCATAAGCCAATGTTATTAATTATAACGTGTAGTCTATATATTGTTAAACATTGACAAGCATCATCGCGGTACATAGCAGCCGTGTTTTTGACTGTTTATGTCATTGCATTGCCTCAATTCAATCAGATACAATACAGGACTGTATCTGATTGAATTGAAGTAAGAAACTGGAAACATTGGAAGTTCTCTTCCTATTTTTCTTCTAATTAGATTAGTTGCAAGTTTTGAGCATTTCAAGCGGGCTGCGGTCATATCACAGGTGGTGGCCGCTGACAATTCTGGAGACACAGGAATAGCAGCGGTGGGAAAGTATGTTATAATAAACTACTCCAGTAACGCTACGAATTTTATAAAGCATTATACGAGTATTTCGCTCATCTTGCCAAAGACTACACTCCCACAAGATCTGTTTTGCCATTTGCTCGTATTCGTCACATTCAATTCGACCCGTCGCAGAGCGGTGACGGTATTAATTAAAAACTAAAAAGTTTGCTTTTAAAGTTGTCGTGACCATTTGGAAAGTGAACAGTACAATAATTAACTTTTAAGTAGTGTTTCGAATGCTGGTCCCGCACACATGGGAGAAAGTTATATAAATGTCGTCCTTCAATTGTGTTACCATATCTCGCCTGACATTCATTCGTTAAGTTATTGGTAGTAACGTCTATAGGATTAAATAGTTTCGTAATATTCTGTCTGTCTTGACGTCTTAGTAAGTTTGGATGAGAAAGGTTTCTTGATTTACAATACATGGCTGCCCGGCGTTGGACTTCTAGGTCGCCCGGTAAGACTCCGGCAAGAAGAGGCAAGGCTTCTGCACTGACCTCATTGGTCTTAGTATATCATATCTAGTATACGCGTAGCGTTTTCAAGGTAGGATACGAATACAAGTATCTTATCTACAAAACGCTACAGAGCAGGAATCACCTTTTCGTCTGGCATGTAGTAAACATACAGCTAGTATTATTTTAGTGCATGGTTTGTGAGTAGCCGGTGGCCCATTGAAGGGGAGATGAAAAGGAAGGTCATCGCATCGGCATAGTAATGGTGCACATGGGTTTCGGTAAAGTTAAAAAGACTCCGATTTCTCGTCTCCCTTGTATAATATAAAAAAAATATTGAAAGTCCTGGGTTCTTTCTGAAGGATTAAACAGAAATAAAATTGTTTCGATGTTAAATAAAACATAAACAATAGAAAAAAACTTGGATCGTCCTTTTGCGTGGTTCATGACACTCGGGACTTGAAATAATGTAGCCTTGAACGAGACAATCAGTAGATGCTTAGTTGGAACCTTGCCAAAGAGATTTTACAAATTGATTTACCGAGTGCTCGTCGGGGCGGCACTTATAAATAATAAAATAAAAGCTAACACATAAGAAAATACTACCGTGACATATCTTCCACTGGTCAGGAGAAATGTTATATATGATATTTTTGCGTCTTCGTGACGTATTTCATCGTTTGAAATCGATCAACAAAATTTTGTAAGTTATGTGCTTCTACGGACTATGGACTTACAATAATGTTCTGCAAAAAACTGACTAATAAGACGGCAGGATATACAGGATGGCGGGTGAGACATTTTCATCACTAACAGACGTAAAATATTGCAGTTGGTATAGTTGAAAAGGAAAGTAAAATAATTTCAAAGAAAACGGAAAGGGAAGTCAAATCGCTAATTATTACCACCATAGTATCTGTGTGGAGTGTAGTGCATGCGCGTGACAGCCGATGATGTGTGAAGCGTCTGCCCTCTTGTAAATAGGCCAGGCGTCAATACTATCATATTATTAACGCATTTAGTAATTTGTAGGACATATTTTTAAAAGGATATTTATTTTATTACAAAACTTCGATGAGAATCGAGTAATGAATATCCCGCAGTGACAAAAATGACTCACCACTCACCAGTCAGCCTATATAATTGTACTGTGTTCTATAATAGCAGGACACAGGTCCACTTTCATTGAATCTCCTATTCCGATGGGTCGACAGTCCTACACGATCGGATAAAAATAAGACTCAGTACCCACGGTTTAAAGTGCTCGCACTTTAAGGCACAGAGATTAGTAAAATTATAGTATTTCATTTATTGTAGTATTTCATTTATTGTAGTATTTCATTTATTGTAGTTTAAAAAACTTTTCAGTTTCAAAAAAACTCCGAATGAAGGCAGTGATTAGTGCTTTATAGCGTTTCATTAATTTTAGTGTAAAAACTTTCAGCTATAAAAGCCTTGAATAGGGCACAGAGATTTGTTCTTTTTAGCGTTTCACTAATTTTAAATTAAAAATTTTAGTGTAAAAACTTTAAATCAAGGCACATATATTAGTCTTTTACTAGTGATTCATTTATTTTAATCCAAAAACCTTCAGTTCCGAAAATCATTTTAGTTAATTATATCATTAAACGGAAGATGAGACATGGTACGAAAAACTGTGTGTGTTAGCTCTGATAAGCGACTAGAGTTTACTGGAATGAATAAGATTTGCGCAAGGGACTTGGTACGCTCAGCCTGATAATGTTACACACAATTTTTTTATTCATAATATTTTTACATAACGCACGCCTTTAATATTTTCATAAAGGCGAAAAACACTTTTTTTTTACTTCGTCAACCTTCGGATTTCCAGCGCATTGGCGAGATCCACTACAAGGAAAAATAAGTTAAGTTTACTATTATTTATATGTGTATTATTAGGCCCTACAGACATATTATTTGTTTTAGACAACATCAGATTATTTAATCATATATTGTAATATATTAATCATACATAAATAATAATTTTGTAAATCTTTGAATTACAAAATTACCAAGATACACAGTTGGGGTTTCAAAGCTGTCCATATAAACATGTGCAATTGTCAAATTATGTTACTTGTAAAAACAACTTAAATACGTAATGTAGACTTTTCAAAAAAATGTTTTGAAACTATACACTTCCTTTGAATGTAAAAATACTCAAACTCATTCGCGCAAGATTATCTTTGGAAAAATTTGTTTATGTACAGTAACGAATGCTTTAGAATGGCAGTTCAGTGTGAAATCATGTATCTTTCGTTTTTGTAAATCAATGTGTACCACATGGTACAAAAATGGTTCGTGAGTGTTGTATGCGGATGTAGCAGGAGCATCCATCCCGGACCGGATATTGCACGAAGATCGTCTTCCCACCTGGTGAACGGTCGACTAACACTTCGTATTCCTAAACGCGGTCTCCACTCCAAAACTTCCTGGCCCATCTGCCATCAGTACTTCTGAGTGCGTGACCAGGCCATTGCCACTTCAGCAAGCCTAGTCGTCGCGTGATATCGGATACTTTAGTTCTCTTCCTTATGACTTCGTTACGAATTCTGTTCTGTTCTTTTCTGTCGGACAGAGAGAGACAGAGAAACATCAATCAATAGCCCGTTGAGCTACCGCAAACCTGCGGACCAGTCCTAATTCAAGAGGCCATGTTTCGGCGTCGTAGGTCATCACGGGGAAAACGTATTAACTGAGTGTTACGGAGCTTCCGGAATGCTGCCCAACCCAACTGAATCTTTCCATCGGCTTCCTTTGTTACCCGAGGTTCGTCTACAACTTCGAGAATACGTCATTGAAAAACTGAAACTTCCCCACAGAAGACTATGACGTATGCATGTTGCTTATTTTCAGATTAAAATTTATGCTGTGGAAGCGTTGGGAAGCCCAATATAGGTCTATCAGATTGTTATGAGTAATAATCTAAATAAATTCTCGTAGCCGATGAGATCCGTATATACTTGTAATCGATAACAAGCCGAGATTAAGAAAATATAATAAAAGTTGTTTAAATATGTGCGTAAAGTTATATAATAATAGTTTAAAGAAGCTAAGGCCAGCAATGTTTAAAATTTATATGAGTGGATTATCATAAAAGAACTATTATAATATCAGAGATATAAGTTAAAAAATGTTTGTATAATTATTAATATTTTTTATTTAATTTAGATCTTTTGTGATATTTTATTGTAACTCTAATTTAGGAACAAATTTTTGCATGCTCTTACTTATAGGTGTAGCGAAACATGAATACTTTATTACTTGTAACATCTTTTGTATATTCTACCATGTTTAAAGGAAAATAAATTATATAATTATTATTATTAAAAAAATATTTTTTAGAGACCAACGTATCCTTGGAGATATCACTGCACGTCACGAAATATTATCGGCGGGTACGTGCCAAACTTTTTCTTATAGTATAAGGGAGAAAACGTGGAGACGAATCCTATTAGTGTTTATAGACGCGTATTTACATAATTATTGTGCAAATGTGTTGACCTCCATCTCTGTTCACCATCTAATGGTAACGCAAGATACCAGCGCAGATTAGTTTGGGTGCCACTGACAAATCACGTTCCTTGTGTGTACGCTATATTTTATTAGATAAAATTAATAAAAAATAAAATTAAAGAAGCACGGTGCCAATCTTATAAGACGAGGGACTAAAGAGCTTTTGCACACAAGGCAAGGTTGAGGATGGGAACATCACCCTGTTGCATAACCCCATCCGTGGAGATGCCGACGGTCCCTTACGGGACTGTCTTACCGTCGAGGTGCCCTGGTGATTTGTAGTTCCGGGGCACCTCACCAAAGGCGGCACTGTGGCACTTACGGTGGATTTTGTGGGTTTTCGGCACTATATAACGTACCGCGAGCCCCACACACCATTGGACCCCACCCAAGGCCAGTGACGGCACGTAAATGCGTTTCACCGCGTCAAAAAAAAAAAGAAAAATGATCGACTATAGAGCTCTTCAAGAACTGCTTTGTTATAGTCCGCTCTTCACCTTAAAAACCCTTGTGTATTCAGCCAATAGTAGTTAAAAATGTTAGAAAAAAATAAAAGTCTAACGGCCTGTTTCACAGGCCTAGATAATAATAATCATGACCATCAGATGTATCAGATTTTAAAAACTTGCTCTTATAATTTTTCTCTAACGCGCCAAAGCAGTATAACTTCAATAGTTCAATAATGATGAGTTACACGGGGTACGTTAAGTATTATAGGCATTATTGATGTCTTAAGTTTACGGGAATGTTAGACATTACAATAAAATTACTTTTACGGATTTTATCGCGGTTTATTGAATTATTTATATAGCCCGTCGTTTCAGAAGCTTTACAGCAACAATGGTCACGGGTGGACTGATGAGTCCACCCGCGATCATGTTATATTATAGGCATTGTTTTTCAATTGACTGTAATGTTTGTTACTGTGTATGAGCAGTGTCGCTCCCCTGATGAAAAGTCCACATACATGCGCACAATAGTATTAGTGAGCACATGAGTATATCCCATTTCTGTATCAGATGATATTGGCGTTGGCTACATAATCTAGGAGATTTGGCGAGCGTGCCAGTTTACTACTATTACTACTCCTTGTCATCTTCGCAGATGATCTACGAGGGCTACGGGCGCCGAGGCGTTACCTCATAACCCGGGTGGGATCGCGAGGGGACAACTATCCCTTCGGTAACGGGGCCGCAATGAATATTGCTGGCTTGCTATCATGGCTTATGGGCTCAGGAGGGAAAGGCCTGTTTAGGGCCTGTGTGTTGTGGCTGTGGTGAGTAGCGATTGGGTGTGTCATGCGTGCGCATGTGTGATCCTCGTCCGGATCGCAGGACACGCAGTCCCTGGTCCGCTTGGTGGATCACGGGCGCGTGCCATTTTATGCACAGAGCGAATGCTATCCGATTTCTGCATGCCAGGAGGAAAACCATACCCTATCCTAGATTAGCTCGAATTGGAATTCGCAAACCGTGGTTTGTTGAGGGGGTAATGCGATGCTGCGTATGAGGAGCTATTGCCATGCAGGTTGCATGACAATAGATCTTCGTGTGCAACGAAATTGGGCCGGCACGTTCAGGGAGCTACCTCTCGCTCACTTGACACCGGCATGAAGCGACAGCATCGCTGTCGCGTTCGGTGTGGCCTGTGAGTAGCCGATGTCCAATTAGGGATGATAGGAGGGCAACGTATGTACGTAAAAAACATGCGAATGTCCATGGGCATCGACAGTCATCAAAGGCGTCATCCGATTTCCCGTTTACCCCCTTAGATGAGCATTTATAAAACGTACTTATACATTTATTTATTTAAAAAGAAAAAGTCATTAGTGTTTTTCTGTCGTAACTACGTGCCAAATTTACATGGCGGGATCCGAAACTGTAATGGGAGTCCAAAGCGCTACAACTTATGCAACAACAACCATGCTTTGTGTCTCATATAACTCACCGAGTGTTTGGCTTGTTTGGTCTCTTGACATACTATCGCCAAGTCCTCCGCCTCCTCGAGGCTCTGGCGCTCCTGGGTGTAGCTGGAGCGGCCACACGTGTCCCAGGAGCGCATTAACCCATTAGTACTCGTAACTTATTGGACTGGAGCCAACATAATCGTCGTTGTTAGGAAGTGTAATTCTGTTGTGGAGCGGAATTGGACCGGTACAACATCACATATAAAGGATAGTCTCAGGAAGAGGTATGGCCATGCTTCATTGTATCTGGATTGGGCAAGCAGGACAGAGAAGGTAAGTCCCACTCACACAACACCGTAAAGTGATAACTATACAATTTCGTATGATTTGTATGTAGCCAGTGGCTCATTTGCATGAGGTGCCACAATTAACGACACAAGAAGCATAGCAGTTTCTTATGGGCGAGAGATAGCCGACATAAGAGGGTCGTCACGACCGAGGGTCGTTCGTCTGCATGCGTAGCACTACCTCATGCTGATTATCTGTCATTAATAAGTGTGATAGTCCCTGATAGTGCTCCCTTAGTAATAGTTAAATTTGCTGTTACAAACACTCTCATATCGGGACGCATCTCTCCTATCGGCGCAAGGGAGGGGATCTATGTTTGAGGTTTAGTCTAGTCCGATGTAGCTGCATTTTGCTTCTCTTCGCCTCCACAACATCAGTCCGGGTCTATTAACGTTCGCACATGCATATGCAGTGCTCTACCTCAGGAGATGGGCTAGCAGTTACTTGCAAACCGCACTAAACCTGGTATTATAGCCATGACTTGAGACAGTGTCATGTGAGTGAGAGGTATATTCTCGACCGAGCCCAATTCGGCAGCATGTCCTCTTACAGGATGGAATAAGCTATCGGCGAGACGACTACTACGGTAGGGCAGGCGTGGGCGCGGTGTGCTATTACACCCAAACTAATTAACCTATGCTTTACAATAAAACTGCTTTTGGATTTTGTCGCTATTTATTTAATTATTTTTCTAGCCGCGTTGGGTTCAGAAGTTTTACAGTGACCGTGGTCACGGGTGGACTGAGATGTCAGATGTCCTGATGTACCAATTTTTTTAAAGTAAAGAATTATAATTTTAGTTGTTCCGAGTAACGCAAACTGTACTTATTATTATATCTTGATGTCTTGAGGTGCTACGTTTACTTTTTGATTTCATTATGTTCACCACTGGGTCCCAAGCCGTGGGAAGGACCTAACCATCATCTCTATTGAAATTTCGATGCCTTTTTAATTTCAATAGCCCCACAGATCACCCTTGGAAGGAATCGGTGTTCCCTAGTGAGGATTTGCGCTTCATCAAATCTTATGTAATGGCTGGGGCCAACTTCAGCATTCTCACGGACCGCAGATTTTGTAACACGTCGGTGTTTCATATCAGCTATATGTTCTTTAGTGTAGCGAGTTTTTATAGATCTTTTAGTTTGCCCTATATAGGAGAGTCATAAGTCACAATCAAGCTTGTACACTCCTGCATCTTGCGGAGTGATATGGCATTTCACTGATGGTAAGAACTGACTATTCTTCTTTGACGGCTTAAAATAAGTTTCTATTGAAGCTCGCTTGAGAATATAGCCAATTTTATCAGTCACCTGACTGGTTTCACTCGGCTTCTGTGGAGCAGACGGGGAACCCGAAGCTTGTTGTCCCGCAGGACTTGCTTGACATATTGGACGGTGATGAGAATTGCCGTTTAAAGACCGATCAGTATGGGTATGTTTTCTATATACTGTATGACTGAATGTGTTGTTGGGATTTCGGACGATCAAAACATCTCAGAAAGCTAAAGCATTATTTGCCTCTAACTCCATCGTAAATTGTATTTAGGAGTTTACACTATTTAGATGGTTAAGGAATATGGTGACTTTACCCAAATCTGTGAAAGTATCATCAACATACCTCTTGTAAAACCTTGGTGTTATAGGTGAAGTTCGAAGGGCATACTCCACGAAATCCTCCATAAAAATATCTGCGACTATAGGGGATACTAGTGAATCCATCGTCACTCCGTCTACCTGATTGTAGAATTGAGGATTCCACATCATATAGCCAGACGTGAGGCAATGTTTTAATAGCTCAGTATATTCCTGTGGTAGGTTATTATCCTTTAGGTTTTCTGTTACTATTGATATATACTCCTCTGTTAGTAAGCATGTAAATAGGGACTGTGCATCAAAACTGACCATAATGTCGTTGTAGTAGAGATGTAGTTGTTGCATCTCTTCGACAAAGTGGTAAGAATTGTGAATACTTTAGTGAGACCACTAAGTGAGTGATAGGACTTTCACTATATGTTGAGTTAATTTATAAGTTAGTGAAACAATTTGGCTCTCTATTGGTGGTAGTGGAGCATCAGTCCTGTGTACTTTCAGCAACCCATTCAGTTTCGGCGGTTTTGCATACGAAGAGATTAGCTTTTTAACGACCAGACTCAAAGACTCACTAGTACTTTTTACAACGCTGTTATTTGGGTCGGTTTTGACATTTTTTTAAGTGAACTCATCCGATAAAGGGGGTTCAATTTTGTCATTGTAATCTGTCGTATCCATTATTAAGGTGCCATTACCTTCATCCTTGCGAAGAATCTTTACATCCTGTATTTTGCGTAAGTTCTGCATCGTTTTGTATTGTTCGAAGTGAATATTTAATTTTGGCACGGAGCTTCGTCTTAAAACTGACGATATATCGTGCCTTATGGCCTCCGAATTTTCCATCTTAATATTATTTTTATACAGGCGATCCTCTACATTGGAAATAATTTCTACAAACGGGAAATTTTGAGGCATCACAGCAAACCATCACACCAATTCCAAAACCTTCGTAGTATTATTATCAAAACATTGTTTTGACAGATTGACCACTGCGCGTGAGTGGTTAGAACTACTGTCGATGATCGACGTATTGTTCCGTTTGACGTTTGAACGTTCGTTTCATTTTTCGTATTTAAAAATTTGCTAAGAATCTATGCTTCCTCGCGTCTCTTTTGCAACCCACTGCAGATCACCGACACTATCAAATATAGGACACGTGGCGTTGATTGCCTATGTGCTGAAGCCTATGTAAAAGTACAACGCGAGATAGATACAAATTTGTATAGGGCTTCGATAGTATTATATTGGGACGTCATTAGATTTTTATGCATGAAATTCAGCAGCACATTCTGAGGGTGGTAATCGTGTTTTTCGCTGCGAATTCACATGTTTGGTACTAAGATGTATATCACCCGGGCACAATATATGTATAACTTTATTTGTGTAATTATTACAGTGCTGTATATTTCCGGTTTGTAAGTTTTCTTATAACATAAGGGGGAAAATGATCAATCGGAATCTTTTGATTACTACCGATGCCCGTGGACATTCGAATGATTGTTACGCTGGCGCGTTGCCCTCCTATCGCCCCACAATAGGCTGCCGGCTACTCATAAACCACACGAAACGCGATGGCGACGCTATCACTTTACGCCGGTATCATGCGAGCGATATTCCCCGGTCGTGCCGGCGCAATTCCGTTGCATAGGAGGATGTAGTCTTAAGCACCATGCCATGGCACCGCCTCTATCTAAAAGTACTGAGGCCTGAAATCAATGAGTGTATGTAATAAGTAGTGTCATTTTTTTGGATAAGAGGTGGGAGGGGTCAAACGAGAGGTGGTATTATTTTGACAACTACTGACGCGTATACAAATTCGTTTTTTTCTTGTCCATCGACCGCGTTTCCTCATCCCCTACATGGGGGTCTAAACGTAGCCGCAGGGCTACTCACAATATGCACGAAACACGACTTCAGAGCTGTCATTTTACTGAAGTGACTCATGAGCGACGACCGCGGTCGTGCCAGGCCAATCTGGCTACAATGCAACACGGCACGACCTCTTATAAACGCGCAAACATTGCCGTGTTGTATTCCGTTTGGGTGGTAATTACCAGGAGGTTGCTCATACTTGCAAAATGTCGGGTACTGAACCTGTCCCGTTTTGTGCGCTTTGGGAAATCAGTTGGAAGAAAGATCAGAGAGGAAGAGAGCACTGCATGTGTATATATTGGAATTTTTTTTTCAGAATAGGGGTGTAAACGAGCAATCGGAGCTTTTTTACGACTACCCTCCTTTCCCTCCCCTCCAATGGGCAACTGACTACTCACAAATCGCATGAAACGTGACACCGAAGGTGTTACTTTACGGCGGTATCATGTGGGTGTACTTTTTTAATCTCTGCCAATTTGCATCGAAATCATACATGCATCGAACAGAAAAATGCACTTTCGACAAAGTTCGGTCCTAAACCCACCTGTTGTTCTCGGATAGGACTAGGAAGCTCAGTGTCCAAAAGTCCGTTCAGTAGATTTTGAGAAAAGCGATATTATACAAGCAGACTGCTCTAGTTTAAGAGACTTAGCTTTATAATGCGCATTGATTACCAAAATAAAACAGGTTCACAAGCTGTATGTTTTTGTATGTTTGTGATGCGATTACATTGTCAGTTGTATATCGATTCTCAAATATCTTTTTTGTTTGAATGTGAATATTCCTAAATTGGTTACTAATCTAACATATAAGCTATGGTGATGACATTTTGGAAAAATGTGTTTTTCGGAAATTACTTGAACATTTTCTATTACTATGTCTACTACCAGAACTTCGTCATCTCCTGTCAATGATCTGGCGATGGAAGATACATGTGCTTAAGAGTTACAAATTCTTTAATTTTTTCTTTGTTTGGTTCTATCGTAGTTCCATCGTAATTGCAGAATTGCTCATAAAAATAAAAAATGAGTTTAATTTAAACAGAAAATCAAACCGACTTTAATAATAACAAACAATGCCCTGGGAAATTGAAAATAAAAAAATATTACATTCAATATGTCAATGTTATTTTATATAATGACCTATTTTTATATAGATAATTGCCACATTACTAACTTTTCAATAATGCTGGTTCCCAGTAGCAGCTTCTTCCAATAACGGTGGTTCCCTGTAGCAGCATCGGCACTGTCACATCCTGTCCCTCTTACACCCGCACAACCATCACATCGTATATGCTCCTGACGTCAGATGCTCTGAAATGCACCTTTACAACCGCGTTGAACCCCGACGTGATGACCAGCCAGCTCTTGGGCGATGGGCGGTTTGATTGAAAAGTGGAGTTCGTATTTCGAAGTGTTGATAAGACGCAATGTTTGTTGTTTAACCAAAACATTATATTGTTACTGATATTATAAATCAAATCATATTTGGCTACAGTACAGTACTACACGATATACTCGGCTTTTTTTTTCTAAATCGTAGAACGACAAGTGAGAACTCGGAGCCATTTGATGACTGATGACGCCAATTGACATCTGTATATGCATACTCGTTGCTCTCCTCCACCCATCCGCCCAATGGGCCATCGGCTACTCACAAAAGGCAGTATTAGGTGAGCAGTACATACCTCCGATCCGTCTGCAATGCGCCAATGACCTCTCACTAGATGTTTACTGTAAAGACTGACTGATTAAAATATGTGACCGATGTTTACCGAGTGCAGTGGACCAACTGTAAAGTTGACAAACTTAGACACACGCTGGAACGCACGTGAGATGAACCGGCTCGCCAGATAACTTCGTAGACGAGGACAAATCAGCTTTCGTATTCGACACTTCTTTGCCTGCATGCATAAACATACATAAAATATTTTAGGTAGGTACCAAATTTCAAGGTGACAGCTGTCGTGCTTCGTGCGGTTTGCGAGTGGTTACTCGGCTGCCCGTCGGGTGGAAAATGGAAAGGCCAACTTATCGGCATTGTGATTATGCGGATGTTCAGGGACGTCCATAGTCGTAAAAAGACTTCGATTCCGCGCTTGTCCCTCTATGCAATAGAAAGCGTTACTACAGACACCTATTTACATAATTTATGCAGCCCTGTGTTGTTATTCAAATTCAGTGGACCACCAGAGATTCCGAAACGTGACAGTATAGCTTAGTGGCGATATAATGCGAGCGAGAAATACCACTCAGTTTGGGCCGACCCAATTCGGCTACAGTGCAGCATGGCACTACCTCTTCTTAAACCCTTACACACTATTCATATCCCGAGATATTATTCTTCAGGTGATAGTCCGGCAAGTGTTATTCAAGGGCGAGGCCGGGACGCTGCGTAGTTATATAAAAGTAAGAAACGAAGCCCTCAGTAATTCATATCTCTAATGGACCACGTCCAGTCAAATCATCTAATAGTTCTGACGTCAAGTTTTATGCGGGTTCTGCAATCTCAGTGTCATCGGACGACGATCAATGCTAGAAATAGGCCTCACCTATAGAGCGCCATAGATCACGGCCTCGAGCCACTTAATCCAGCGACTCATTGCCACCTTGACGAAGTCGTCCGTCCAGAAGGTAGGAGGCTGTCCTACACTCCTTCTGGTCCTGGGCAGCCACTCGAATACCTTCATTACTCAACGTCTATCAGTCCGGTAAGAGCACAACTAGCACGATACGTGACAGCATAACCACCAATCGGATCAGTGTTACTTGACCAAGAGTTTCGCTTCCCCCGGTCGTGCTAACCTAGGTCTACTGCTATGCAAGAATGATAATGACGCATTCATAAACATGTATGACAAACCTCATTGAAAAGCGCGTCATCAAGTCAGCTGGTGGCAGATTGTGATTGTGTGTGTGTTGTGGCAGTGGTGATTCGTGTTCCGAAAATGGAGCTTTTCGGCCATTATCTAAGCCCATCAAGATCCCAGTTAAGGAATCTTGATGGGCTTAGGTAATGATCGACCGCACTTTTATGCGTTAACCTTATCTTTTTATCCGTATTCTTCGCATATTATAAAAGAAATCGGCTGCCCTATGCGAATGGAAGTGTTTAGAGCAGCTTCATCCTTGGTGGTACTGGGTTCGATTGGGCGACAGAGTCCCTCCTTTCATGCAGGTGGAAAGGATGCATCCCAATAGTTATTCGAGTTTACCTAAAGTAACTATTGTATTATTGGCCCAGGAAACTGGGTCCCTTCGCCTATCTAACGAAGGGGCCGCTCACACGCGGCGGCTAAAGTTACCATTCAATCATCGTGGGTGCTGGAACATCCTCAAAAAATATTTGTTTGTATGTGACCGATTTTCTCAAAATCTAAAGAATGGATTTTATACGATTTTCACAACGGTTCTGGAGTATAATTTCTTAAGGTAACAACTGGTTCGCGCGTGATCAATATATTCCAAATGCACGAGCCCATGCTATTGAAGTAAACTTAACCTGTGTACGACCTGTGTACCTCGATAGACAGAGGTTCCAGTGCCAACTGTTGAAAGTATTCATCTTGCAACTGCTTCTGTTCGCGGGTAGCTTCACAGAACACTTCTACAAGCAAGGTCGTACCATTGTTATGCAGCCAAACCGGGCTGGCACGACCGAAGAATATGTCTCTACATAATGGTGTTTTTGTTTATGGCATTGGGGAGTAATTGGACCTATTTTATCACTGCATTAACATCCGCAAATTTATGCAAATGCTTTGCTGTGATCCTACTGATCCTACTGGTGACGGGCCACCGGCTACTCACAAATCGCACGAAACGCGACTCGGAAGATATCACTTACTAACTCTTAGCAATGGACCTTCCATAGTCTGAGTCTGATAACTTTACTATTAATTGTAATAGCCTGGTGTGTCACACTGCTTTGGAAATGTAGAGTAGAGAGGCAAATCTCATAGCACGCCTCTCTGTATAGAGCTAGATTGGGACAACTTATATCGTAAAGTACGTCCATAAACAACTGTACTGTGTTGAAGTATGATTATTCTGTGCTGTAGACCTCAGAATATAATCATCTTGATAATTCTTGCTGTTCCAAATAAAAGATCTCAGTCATGTAGATGGGATAATAGATAGAACCTATCCATCAATCAATTATACTCCAGACCACTAATAACAATGGATGCACTCATGGGTTAGTAACAATAATAGAAACTTATGTTGGCAGGTATCGTCAAATTGTTAACATAATTATTTTACAATATATTTAAAAATTGACACTTAAGTGGCGTACAGAACTCCAAAAAGTTTCGTGACACCGGTACTAACAAAGACTATGAAATCAACATCTAGACCGATACATTTCATAGAAATAACTAAATTTATGGTTGAAATAATACGAGGACGTACTACCGAATACGCAAATAAAATACTAGTAATCGATTAATCCGTTTCACAAAAATTATCGTGTAAGTAATGAGTAACATTTTGATATGAAAATACCGATATTGTTAAGTTTTATCCCTACATTTCAGCAGAATCGCCAGTTGATTCAACCCTGAATAACTTTTTCCATAAATTAAAAGTTTCGGTTACACTAACAGAAAACTAGTGAAAAACTACTCCGTTTGTATAAATAAATTACTTCTTGTATCCTAAGAAAGGTAATTTTGCCATTTTATAGCTAAAGTAAGTTTAATACTGTAAGAAATACGAAATGTTTATGAATCATTTATGGACAAATTGACATTATTGCGACAAAGTCATCTTTATATTGATGACTATTAAAGCTTTTATATCGAATCGTCTCGCCGCTTCACTCGTATAAACCACGTTGCGCTGCTGCTTTTGATTGTAGCGTTGTGTTAAATAACGGTTCTCTTGTGAGCCTTCTCATTAAATGTTCTAATGTGAACTGAATAGAAATTGAAATCAGTTTAACATTTCCCAAGATTAGCACCTGCAAACGTACACTTCAGCTTTATAATATAAGTTTCAATTACTAATTTTAAATTATTTTTAGTACTACTTCTAAGTAGTGCTATGGTACCGGGGAAGTATTTCTCTCCTCACAATAGCGGCGGGAATGATAATTATGTCACATGTAGTAGACGAAGACTACAACGAACTTCTAAATACTTCCAGATCGAGGCTCAATCGAATGGAACAAACACAATAAGATCGGCCAATGTAAGTTATAAACATATCCAAAAAAGAATAAGTACTTCTATTTAAAACTATACATATATTATAATTTTATTAGCATCGACTGCAAATAAATAAACAAATAAAAATGCTTTATTTAGTTACAAAAAATCAGTGGCGCATTTTAGGGGAGGTGGAAGGGAGGGCAACACATCGGCATAATGGTTACGCTGATGTTCCTGGAAGTCGATAGTTTTGAAAAAGGCTCGGGTTCCTTATTTGCACATCTATATATAAAACTTGGGAATACAATTTAATGGTAATAGTAATAAATAATGTTTTAGTAACAATAATGTGAGTTACTGAAGGCTTTTTATCAATGTAAGCATTTCCATCTCGTATCCTATCAAGCGTTGATATTGACAACTTGAGCGGCATGCGGCGAAAATGAAAGTCAAAAACGGAGATGAGATTGGCAAAGAATTTAATATCAATAGTTTACTGTACTATTTGGACACCGAAAAAGTTGTATTTTATACTATTATAAAGAAGGTGATATTGGAATTTAGAAAAATTATTAAACTTTTCAATGTGCTTAAGTAAATTTCGGCAGGTAAATTACAAATCCTCACAATTGTTCAATCCTTGTCGAAGCGGTTGGGTAATGTAACCGAGGGGATTGCTCTTTGTACCACTCTTATAAGAAGAGCTGACAAAAGAGCAGGAGGTGGCACTTTTGTGCAAGGGAACCTCACCCCATTGCACTGTCCCAAATTTGGTGGTGTTGTCCTGTGGTGCGAGGCAACCCTTCAGTGGAAGACGCCTCGGTATAATGCTTCGCAATTGCGGTGGTCTTAGTGGCTATTTGGCATTATAATTTACTCTGAGCCCCACATACCAATGGACCCCACCCAGAGGTGAGCTCTTGATGGTGTGGAGATGCATTACCTCGCGTAAACAAAATAAAGTTAAAATGGAAATGTGTCATAGATTGCAACTATTTCATGCATGGATTCGTGTTACCAATATGAATATACATCACGTATGTAGCGTGAACAATATTTAAGGAGATATCGCTGGCTGTCCGCCAACCGAGCGTCATATGATTACTCCAGCCGATCCCAAACTTTGTGCAATAAAATTCATGAATATAGTAAAAAAGCATTATGAAATAAATTTTGGTATCAAAGGATCGTGATATGTGGAGAGAATTCCCTTGTTGTTGAAATTAATTTTTAAATATGATAAACATTCTAGGAAAGAAAATAGTACTGAAATGCAATTTTTTTTAATTTAGTGTGCTAATAAAAATCTTCTACTTGTTCATTCTAGCGTTATCTCGTTTCTATTTTAGATTTTAGATGTTATCTGAGTAATGGGAACAAAAATGAGACGAAGCATTAATTTAAACTTTGAAATTAAATTCAAATCTAAGATTGGTATGCCACAAGATTTCGTCCGTATCGTGTTTCGTGAATTTTATGACTAGCTGGTGGATTATTCGATGAGAGATGAAGAGGGGGCAACGCATCTGCATGACAACAATAATACGGATGTCCATGGGTGTCGGTAGTCGTAAAACGCCTCTGATTTCGCGTTTGCCTACTGAATATATATATATATATATATATATATATATATAAAAAAAGTCCTACAGCAGATATAATGAACAAAAGAGAAGATCGTGGGAAGGATTTCAGGCAAATGAAACCCAGTGGATGCGTAAAATTGGCACAAATATTGATATAAAATACAATACTTTTAATTTCAAAAAAATTTGCATCCCTTGGGTTTTACATGGCTTATCGCATGGGGCTCGGCGTGTGTCAGCGGATCCAGTGTTGTGTAGGACTCGCGGCACGTGATAGTGCCAAATACAAACAAAAACCACCGCGAGCGCCATCAGTGCCGCCTTTCTTATAAGGGGGGTGCAAAGAGCATCCCCCTCAGTTCAATTGGCGTCACCTGGGTTCACCCCACGCTAAGCTCCTCTGCCACGACAAGGCTTGAAACGTGTGAAGCATATATATAATCTTATGTATAAAATTTTCGTGTCACAACGTTGGTCAGCCTACTCCTTCTAAACAGCTTTACCATTTTTACCAGTTTATTTTGCGTATTCAGCAGGTCTCAGAATCAGTAACTATCTATGTTTCATTCCACTACGTGCTGTCTAGGGTCATCATCATCATCATTAGCAGGGCGATGTCCACTGCTGGACGTAGGTCTCACCCTCACAGGTCACGGTCACGAGCCACTTGAATCCAGCGGCTCCCCGCCATCTTAGCCAAGTCGTCATCCTAACGGTTAGGGGGCCGTCCCACACTCCATCTTCCGGTATGTAATATATTATATATTACATTTTTTCAATAGAGCATGGCCCACCATACTTTCCCATCGCTAGCAGTGCTCCGGTGTCTCCGGGATCGAAATCGGCCACCACTTGTTTCCCTTTGATATGATCGCAGGGAGGCCGAGGGAATGCTAAAACCTGCCATGGGCCTCGTAACGAATTTAATCATAATCAATTACGAGGAGCAGAGAGTGTTTCCTGTTTCCTTCCGCAAACAAAGTACCGTACGGGGTTGCAATTGCTCAGACAGTAAAGAAACCAGACGGTAGCCAGGTGAAGCCCGGCTGCACTAATAAATAAATAAATATAAATAATAAAAATAACTTTATTTGTAAGGTGACATACATGAAACATGGTGAAAAAATTAAGAATTATTGTACAAAAATTACATAACATACTTAATTTAAATAAAAAGAGAACACAATAAAAAAACACTTAGATTTAAAAGAATACTGACAAATTTTATCCATTACAAAATGGCGAGACCTCAGAGCATAAATTGGAACTAAGTTTCTTACACTGATTTTCAGGTTCCCCAATTTTTTATTTTTTCCCCCTCTGGCAATATTATTATTTGCATTTATTTGTGTATTTCAGGACATGACACGAATAAGAACATTACGATGTAAAACTATAGTTATAGTTCTTTTTCTTATTGCGCACTTTTCTACACACATTATACACAGTTATATACACACATACATACATAGACATATACACACACATATATATATATATATATATATATATACATACATACACACATATGTATTTATATACACATGCAAACAAAATACATACATAAACATACACACAAGTAATATATTATTTGCAATACAATCGCATAGTGAACAATGAACTCAATTAACTGTAATTAATGAATTCGGGGCGGAGCCTTTGTAAAATTAAAAGAATAGTAATTAAAAATAAAATTAAAAATTAACTTAGTCTTATTTTATAATGTTGTTTAAGCTTTGGTTTAGAAGAAACATCGTGCAATGGAGGCGGAAGAGTATTCCAACCCTTGGAAGCTGCATATTTAAAGCTGCCCCTGAATGCAGCTGTACGGTGAGCGGGCGTGTATAACGTGTAATGCGCAGATCTCGTGTGATGTGTTGTGTTAATGTCCCTTGTCCAGTCCAATATCTTAAAGAGATAAGTTAGCAACACCGTGCTTAACTATCCCAAATAGCATGGTGGC
The DNA here is from genome assembly GCA_017140195.1 of Eumaeus atala. Taxonomy (NCBI): domain Eukaryota; kingdom Metazoa; phylum Arthropoda; class Insecta; order Lepidoptera; family Lycaenidae; genus Eumaeus; species Eumaeus atala. Next base: position 245,549 of record JAFELO010010712.1, on the reverse strand, counting down.
TAGATGCAGTCGCATTCGGTTCTCCAACCTCAATATAGAAGCTTGGTTTAAGAAAGGAGTTACGCAACTTCGCCCCGGTATTTGAAAGCAGTAAAAGGCAAAGGCAAGGCAGTGCACAGGCATTCCGCACACGTTGTATGCACTTTTTTGTACGTTTTAACAGCCGCGGTCCTATTACTGCATCAACATAATTGAACTGTGAGAGTACTAGTGCCTCACATAATCGAATGCGAAGTTCTTGACTTAGCGAGTTCCTAATACGATATAAAACTTTTAATCTGTAGAAACAGTTACCAGCCACTTTCGAAACATGTTTTCCAAATCGCAGGTTTTCATCTATTAGTATACCTAGGTTGCGTGCTTCTGATACCCCCTCAATTCTTTGAGCATTAATAACGATTAACGGATCAATGTTTTTAATCCTGTTTACTTGCTATGGAGTACCAAGTAATATATATTTAGTTTTGTTGGGATTTAAAGGCAAATCATTGGATTTATCCCAGACATAAATTCTACAACAGGTCACCATTAATTTTATTGAGGGATGGCGCTATATCGGTATTTTTAAAAGAAAGGTATAACTGAATATCATCGGCATACATATGATATTTACAATGCTTTCTGCATTTCGTACGTCTGCCGTGTGGATGCTACACAGGTTTAAAATTGATCCTTGTGGAACACCTCTACCGATAATACTGCGCCGCGACGAAATCACATTTCCCTCCTCTTTCTTTATTTCACTTCTACTGGACGTCTATCCTGAACATAACCATCAAACCACAGTACACAGGCCACCTCCAACCCGTAGAGACGTAGTTTTTTTTTAAGTAATTAACTATTGATAGCATCAAATGCTCTGGAGAAGTCGAGGAGGACCATGATGGTAACGTGTCCACTATCCTGAGTCTGCAGGATATCATCCATTACATTCGTGAGTGCCGTGGCAGTGCTGCGGTGTTTTCTATAGCCGGACTGCATAGTAGGTAAGATACTACTACTCTCTATGTAAGCTGTTAACTGTTTGCTGACTACTTTTTCTAGAATTTTTGAACGACATGCCAATATGCTTATAGGTCGTAGGTCCTTGAATTCTGTGGGATTAGCGATTTTGGGGATAGGTCGCACAACTGCATTACGCCAAATTTCAGGGAAGGTGGAAGAGGAGATGCTTTTGTTGATTACATTGGTTGGTGCACATAAAGTGTAGGAAAGAGATAACAATAGCATATCCAAACTAATGCCATCAGAGCCGACGGCGTTAGATCGTAAGCCCCGAATAATATCAGCTTCATCTCGCTCCGTGAATGGACGTAAATTGAAGCTAATTGAGATGTCATACTTATTTGTGTGGCAATATTCGACATATAACGAATTATATCTGGAACATTAAAAACATATGAATTGATTTGCTCCACATCGCACAAATACATTGGAAGTGGCGCATAGGTGTTTTTAAAATTTACATTCTCTTTTAAATGCTTCCACACGTACTTTGGATTTCCCACGTTGTTGGAAATATATTTTTTCAGGTAGGCGTCTTTTTCAGCACTAACAGCTTGAATCACTAGTTTTTTAAGTTCTTTGTAGTAGTTGAATTTAGCCGGATTCTTATACGAGCTTTCCGATAGGCATCATCGTGAAGTGTCATCATTAGGCGGATGCTGTAGGTTACCCATGGGTAACTCTTCTCTTTAATGATAATCAATTTTAGGGGGGCGAGGCAATTAAAATTTGTAACAATAAATTTGGCTATAATATACTGTTCCAACAAATGCGCAATATTTGTTATGTTTCGAAATTAAAAAATTGATATAGTAATATTCTACATAAAAATATATTATGAGATATTGCAGCGTCGTACTATTTTTGTAAAAAAAAAGATACTATGCCATAGACTATTGCCGACAAAGGACACATCAAAAACACGAAAACAAGTAAAATTATAACTAAACGAAACGGTTTTAAAATACATAAAATAATGTTACAAAATGACAACATAATATTCAATCATATCAGGAGCAAAAAACCTTTTCAATGTCGCGAGAGGACCTAATGCGATATTTAGCATTACCGGCGTCGCGACGCACAAAAATACGTCCGTCGTGTGTCCAAGCATACTGCCATCCCTCTTCCTTTGCTTTTGTGCGAGCGGCGTAGAATAATTGACGGTTAAATCGCATCAATCGTTAACAAAGAAGCGGCGGGGCTCCGAGTCTATCTTGAGCCCGGCAGTGTCCGCACCGCACCGACCGCGCGCATTGTGCAGCAACTCGTCCCGCACACCGCGCTGATTGAAGCGCTCGCAGATCCCGCGCGTTCGCGGCCGCTCCGACGCGGGCACCGCCGCTGCAGCTCGCAGGGGACCGGCGCGCTGTACACTCGCGATGTCTTTCGTCAATGTTTACTCCCAATTTTTTACTAACCAGGTTAACTATATGAATTAGATTTTCACCGTCACGTTCAGTTATACCCGTTATCTCAAGGTCATTCTGTAACAATTCCTAGTCACGTTATATTTTATTATCAACAAGGGGTTTATTACGTTATGTCATTAATATCTAATACATGTACAAACATCAATGATCTAGGCGAAACTCCGATCCGGGACCCCTGTTTGTAATTATCATTAAAAATAAAAATAAAATTACATATGAATTTGGAATCTGACATTTTTATACGATTAGGACTAGGTATGTGTACCATGTGTGCGAGAGGTGTCCCAACCCGACCTGTCCCAATTGATCTGCAAAGAAGATGGCGTAAACTCTTATAACATCTCATACGTAAAATGGTTACCTATATTAAACCATACTGAATTTAGTAGTATTCACTACCTACCCACCTCTCGGTATAAGGAGCTAATCGCGGGAGATGCCAGGGGGTTTACTCACCGGTTCTGTTCCCCAACGTGCAATTCTAGACTCCCTACACATTACTTAAGTTGTTTTACTCTCTTAGAGTATTACTCTCTTGTTAATCCACTCTCCCGCATCCGGGGCCTGACACAACAGAGACAGAAATTGTCATCGGCCTCGTCAGCCCTGACCACATACATACAGCTATGCCGTTACATATCCTTTCTCTTTGAGTGCCATGTATGCGCAAATATCCGTTGGCTAAAGCTTTGTTCCCTTGCAGCCCACTATCGTCCGTAAGATAATCAATAATATCCCAACATAACATTGCGCTCGTTGTACAAGTCACATTCCCACAGAACATGGGCTCTGGTTTCAACGCCTTTAACACAGGGGCAGGTTGACGATTCTCATCATCATTATCAGCCAGATGACGTCCGCTGCAGGAAATAGGCCACCCTTATAGAGAGCTATAGGTCACGGTCAGGAGCCACTTGCATCCAGTGGCTCCCCGCCACAGTAAACATGTTGTCAGTCTTCCGGTATGGGGCCGCCACACAAGATTCTTTCTTATTATTATTATAATTATATAATACTCATGTGACCTTAATAATATTCGTTAATATGATACACTAAATCATTTAATATGTAAAAAAACGTTTAATTTCCTTTCGGCATGTATAAGGCAGTACTCGAATAGATTTGAAGTGAATCTTTTCAAAAGTTCCTTTCGTTTTAATCTTCTCTTGTTCGAATCAAAAACTCGTTTTATTGTCTTCAATAGTCGTCTATTTATTAAATTGTTATCAAAGAAAGTTACTTAAGTGGCTTCTAAGCAATTTATGTTAAACTTGGCAGCCCGTACCCACTTCGTTGGTCATGAATAAAAAAAAATTGGTTTGAAATCATGACACACGCCTATTAATGAATTTGTATAGCCTGTGTAAGGTTCAGAGTCCACAATACATTTTGTCAAAGTGACAATCAAACGTATTTTTCCACAGTAGATTCCTTTTAACGTGGCGTCTAAAAACTGTCTTACAGAAAGTAATAAACATGGGCTATATGTAGCGTTTAATTTTTGAAAACTGAAACAACCGATTCGGCAGTACACCAACGAATTTGCGGACACCACCTAGCTAATATGTTCACTACATAAAGTATATAAAATATATTCACTACGGTGCGATTCATATGACTATATCGATTAAATTAATTTCAGACTAATAACGCACTCTACATGGCTTCTTCGGTGCAATAGGACGTACAGCATTCATATACCAAATTACATACGGATAACCTGTTTATTAAAGTTATAATAATCTTATACACATGTCCGAAATATATAGGGGTCCTTTTCCATAACTGAATTAAAGAAGACCAGCCAATACAGGCACCGTGGCAGGAAGTAAAGGACTCTAACTGATCACAATCGTTCCATGGTACATTCACGTACACGAGACACCCACGCCAGGACAAACGTTCGCAGGTCTAGTAATAATCCAAGACGCCATTTTTCGACTAACTCAAAAGGCTGACACGCAGCATATCTCATAATGTTGACCACTTTGTGAGATAGTGTCGTTCTATACTGCGACTGACATTATGTCTGTACTACCGGAGGCGTATCTCCCGCTGTGATAGTACTACAACTGGCATCTGTGAGCTAAGACGCGCCTACACATACACTGTTGAACTGTCCCGGGTTCGAATCCCGTGTCGTCGGACCAAACATCGGATCGTTATCAGGATATTTCATTTTCTATGAAACTTAAAAACTTCGGACAGTTTGGAAGTTTGCGGTGTTTAGACCCACGTGCCTCGGAAGCCATATTAAGCCGTCGATCTTGCTCCTAATTTCTCTCCGGTTGTGTCGGATAGCGGTCCCATCGGAGTGAAATAATTACGGTATGTCCAGGGTGCACTTGTGCCTGCGCAAAAACTTGTGCACTATAGAGTGTCGTTCGCAAGATGGTGATCTCTGCTCGAAATTACATATAGATATGTTGACGGAATAGACAGCCACAGTCAATACTAAGGCGGCTTTGTTATAATACTTAGAAAATGTAACGGATGGTCTTATGAAATCCCTATGGATTGACTATAGAAGTGAAAACTTAGAATTATCTTAAAATGCTAAACGTACTTAGGAAATTCAACAGGTATAATACAACATAGGGATTGTGGATAGAAGTGAAAATTAACTATCTTGAAATGCCGTACACAGATGCCATTAGCTACGTGCCACTACGCGTGCTGACTCGAACTCAATATTTTACCCTGCCTAACGCCTTTAAAGTTTTAAAAATACAGTATTTTGTACGTAAGGGAAACTAACAACCTAATTAACATAAAACAACACTTTATATTTACTTAGATTGCAGTCACCTAACATAACTTATAGAATGTGGCACATGTTAATATATATTTTTTAGTCTGTATATTTTCATAAAAGTAATTAAATTATTTTATAATAAAGAAGTGTTTATTTCCAAGTAATTTGACAGGAGTACGGTGAGAGAACAATGGTGTAATTTCAATGTCTGGGGTCATTGGAAAATTCAAAGTGAATTCTTTTCACATAAAACATCAGCTCAACTGTTCCTCCTGTGTCCTCCAGTACCCCTCTAGCCGGGGCCCTAGCAGTCTTTTCCGTTACTAGATTGTTACGCCACTGGTTGTGTAAAACCCGATGAGTTCCCAAATCCCTGACCACCTCCAGAAGACACATCATGAACTTAAGTTTTGTACTAATCATATAGATAATATACGTAGGGTAGGTAATCCATAGGCCTGTGACGGCAACTGCCCGTGTTAGTTAATAGAAAAGAAAGCTGTGAATGTCTTAATATCTTTGTATATCTTATCTCACAGGCGCATTGCGTAGAGAGAAATTAATGAAAAAAGAGACAGATAGTTAAACCACTCTTGCTTTCCCTTTCGATGGACGAGTTTTATGCTGGCTTCCCTACTTTATGGTCATAAAATGATGGAGCCCAACTTAATATTTCACCCGAATACGCCCATCGCCATTAACATATACAGATGCTCTTACGATACGCACGAATCACTACAGCATACATATCACTTGCGGCGGTATCATGTGAGTTAGAGTTAGCTTATCGAACGTGCCAGTCCCATTTCGCTGCAATGCATCATGAGACCTCTTAGACTATGTAATAGTAATTATAAGGCTGATTCGTGTGTCTTTATCACCTATGCTATAAAAATAAGTCCATATATAATTGATATGGCAGGAGGAGTTTCGAGTGATGGAATCGAAAGTTACAATCCCAACCCAGCCACTTGTGTAACGGAAACACTACAATCAAGAGCTGAAAATGACATTAATGAAGAATCTGACAGCTCACAGGGCTGTGTATACTTGGCTTCAACATCAATTCCAAGATCATGCATGTCGCTTATCTACATTTAACTATTTTAGCGATAGTACTGTTCTCCTGTCTGATACAAGCTTTAGATCAAGGCCACTAAGATCCAGTTAATAGTTCACTAACACCCAACCAACGGAAAAATAGCGTCAATATATGAAAAAAAATAATGATAATAATAGTTAAGTTGGCTGTCACAAACACTCTCATATCGGGATACACCTCCCGCATCTGCGCTAATGGGGGGGGGGGGGCGACGGTCCCTCTTTCGACCCCAACCTAGTCGCTTAGACCAAATAGCCTTTCACCCCTCGATATGTTTTTTGACTTAGGCATCGCAACGAACGACAAATGCATGCAACCTGGCACCTCCTTTTTTTACTGCCCCACTTAGCAAGGTATGCAGTACCATCACGGGGTATTCACACATCCAGAGTAACTGTACTAATTAGTTGTACACGAGTCAGGTATTCGAGATCGTAATGATTTTAATAGCTCTAATCATCTTGTAAGGTTTTTTAGTGTGCAATAAAGAATTATTTATTACCTATTTATTATTTATTTATAAAACATTGTCAGGTAATTCATATTACGACCGTCACCTTACTCAAAAGCAAAATTTTGTCACACGCTATTTTTGGTGGACGTTAGAGGGCACTCGAATTTTTGTTTTATGCATAAAACAAAAGCAATTCGTTTTGATTGAAACAGTTTTTGCTTTGTTGTTCTTATAACGAAAGACCTTTCTTTTACAAGGAGGGTTCGCGAAATCGAAATTTATAAACCAACAGTTATTTTTCGAAATGTTATGTACAAAATCTCTTAATCCGATATTATGCGAAGGATCGTAGAATACAGTGACGATATGTAAGTCTCATAGATCAAATCAGTATCTCCCTAAACAACAAACCGGAGACTTCCAGGTAAGATGATTTTTTTTTTATAGAATAGGCGGGCAAATGAGCAATTACAGCCTTTTTACGACTACCGACGACCATCAACTTCCACATAATTACTATGCCGATGCGTTGCCCTCCTTCATCCCCCTCCCCAAAATGGGCCACCGGCTACTCACAAGCCGCACGAAATGTGGCACTGAAGAAGCGAGAGGTACCTTCCCGGTCGTGCCGGCCCAATTACGTGGCATTGGAGGAGGTAGTGTCACGCACTTTGCGCGATTGATTTACAGAACTCATAGTGCACAGAAAGCTTTTTTTTTTTTTTTGAAAAAAAAATCTTTTTCGTAAAAACCTAACCAAACTTAGGAAACGAGACATTTTTAAGGAATTTTCCGCAGATCCTGTAGCAGAACAAAGCGGTCAAGTGCGCTTCGTTGTCCCACGACGACGCCCCAGGAACGTCTCCAGTAGCTTTGTTTCACGAACCACCAGACCAGAGTTCTATGGCTAGGCAGTAGCGTCTGTTATGCAGATTGCACTCTAGAATAATCTGAGAAACATTTTATAACAGTTGCATGACCTGGGGATTTAACCCAGGACCCCAGACTGCTAACGTTCTTAACGGGCGACACCCACACCGTTATATCACAGAGGCAATTACTAACACTAATCAACAAATACCAACACAACTAAATCTATATAATTTTTCCACTGCATACAGGAGCGATTATCGTAAATCTAGTTATAAGTAGGTTACTGCATTACAAAGTTTCCTACGG